>CAXARO010000920.1:0-69252 GCA_963971305.1 Arcuatula senhousia
AAACGGAAGTGACGGATTTCTTTAACAATAATGAAATAAAACTGAATATCATATATTCATAGTCGCATCAAAAAAGCAAAACAGGTTAATTATATCTAATTGAATAATACCCATGATCGGCCAAAATCTTATGGAATATTAATACCCATGATCGGCCAAAATATCTTATGGAATAATACCCATGATCGTCCAAAATATCTTATGGAATAATACCCAATATCGGCCAAAATCTTATGGAATATAAATAATACCCATGATCGGCCAAAATCTTATGGAATATTACCCATGATCGGCCAAAATATCTTATGAGATAATACCCATGATCGGCCAATATAAGTATCACAACATACATGTAATTTTAACGTAATATACAAAGATAGACAAGACTCACAAATTAGTTCAAATCAATCAATACCAGAAAGTACTTCAGTTAATAAAGTTTAAAAAATATACATAATAACAAAACAACAAAAAGAAACCAAATAAAAATCAAATTGTACATTTTTAAAAAAGTAAACAAATTGCCTTTTGTATTTATGGTCATTTAAATATGCATAATTTCAAGTTGTATAAAGTGATCATCGGCAAAACTGTTTGATAATGTACTTACAATTAACATATCTTCTATCACTATAGAGTTTATGAAAAGGGAATTTAGACAATCCAGTAACATTGCTGCACAGACTGAAGTGATAACGCTAAATATCATATGATAACATGCAAAGAAAGATAACTCAGACAAACATAATAATTGAGAACATGGAGCATCAAAATGTTCACGAAGTAAAGCTTAACAAAAATAAAACCATCAAATTCATGTACAAATATATAAAAAAAAATGGACATGATGTAAGACTGGTTTTCTCAAAAAAGTTTCCGGAATACTTGAGTTGACACGTGTATCACTGTTTACAGCATGGCTATACAAAAATGTCCTGTTTCTACTACTGTGACAGCGGGTAACAATTAGGTCACTAAAACCCGTCGTTGACGCATTGTTTTTGCACATTCTGGACACTTCGTACCTTTATAAAATATGTGACCTGAAAATTATAAAATCAAGAAATCCATAAGGAATTAGCATGCATGCAGTTTTATACACGCTTTAATATTTTTCTGAATTCCAGGTTAATTACTACAGCGTAAATTAAGTGATTTCTAATTAACAAAGTATCTAAAATATCACTGAATACAAGAAGACAAAGCCTGCCCTATTCAGCAACTGCTATTAACAAATGGTAATGTAAACTTAAATGTAAAGCTGTTTCCATTAAAGATTTTTTAAATATGGTTTTTTATTTGATGTTGTACCATCTGCGATTATTTTCTAAATTGTCCGATGGAATACTTTTGCTACCTTAATTAAATGCTGAAAAATATTTTATAAAAATATGTGTTTGATTCAAGTGCTGCTGATGAGAGGTAACTCCTTGAAATATCGATAATAATTATGTTTTTAAATATTAGAAATTCTCGAAGTAGAAGGCATTTTACTTAAAAAGATAAAATGGAATATCTGTATTTTCTAATTTGTCATCGACTTGGACACCAAAAGACTTTGTTTTCGACGTAAGATTCATTGTTTTGGAAGCGATAAAAAATAACCAGAAAATCCTCCGCCATCTTGTGATACTGCCAACCGCCAGTGGATATACAGCATAACAAATTGTGACAGTTTTATACCCGTTTTGATATTTGCATTTTGAAACCAATGGGTCGATAACCTATGCTGGTGGAATAGAGGTCCACGAGGGTAATCACAAGCCTGGTTGTCTGATATGTCTGACACATATTAACCATTAAATTTCTAATATTTATATTTTATTTTAAATTCCAAAAATTCAAAATCATTGAACGCACCAGGTTTCTTTCCTTTTACTGCACATGGCCGATATCCTAGGTGCTGGATTCTGCTTTTCGTTCGAAGTATTTGGCGTTGAGTACTTTTCATTCGATACTTTTGGTTTTTTGACCTTACGATATCGATATACAGCATAACCAAATTAATCGTTTTATACCCGTTTGGGTATTTGGTTCATCACTTATAAAAAAAAACGCAAATGTAATGTTTTGCATGTATGTTTGATTAGAGACCGACCATTTAACTTTTAGTTTAACCAAATGTATGTCTTAGTTATTTTTAAATTTGATCTGGATAAATAAAACGAACAAAAAACCCCAAAAAGTGATAAAAAGCAGTATGAAAGGATATCAAATCATAAAAAGCATAAAAGTACTCACCATAAGTACATTTAAGCCAATTTCCATCAACCGCAGTTTTAGCGATTTTCAAAGAAATCGATTCCCAATAGTCTCCTTCATCTACAGACGAAGACAGCAGATGTTCATCTTTCAATATTCTAATGAACTTTTTAATGAAAACTCGTCTTTTGTCGTCGTATCTCTTTCCACCAGACAGAAGCTTCACTGCTTTGTCAAAGAGGGCCGTGAACGATTCACCATAACTCGTGCGTTTATCTGTAACCTTGTCTTCTTGCATTTTGATAAGAAGATGTAGTTTGCTAAGTCTGTCAAGCTCACAGATGACGTCATTTATGACTTGATCTGTTAGGTGTTTTTGTGGTTTAATTAAATAATTGCGAATATCGTCGATCGAACTCATGGCATCTAAGTTCAAATTGGTTAGTTTCTCAAATTTGCCTTTTATTTGGGTTAGGTGGGAAAGCAATGCTATTTGGTTTTGTATTGCGACCATTTCGATCTGTCCTAGAGTCTTCTCACTTGTTTCAATCCTCTGCTCGATATATGCAGCTAACGTGTTCGCATCGAAAGCGCCCACATCATACTTTTGACGTTTTAAACGCATGGCAAGATCGGTCATTTCTGTTTTGTTTACTCTTAATTCCTTTTTAACTGCACCAATATCGCGCAGAATGGCTTTGATAACTGTTCCGTATCTGTGACTTTTTCTTATAGGAGTACTGCAAATGGGACAACATTTGAGTTTGATTGGTTGCGATTGTACGTTTACCGAACTTGGACTTTCCATTAGTCTGTCGATAACCCTCACATCGAAAAGATGTCGACAATCTTCAAGCTGTATGAATAAGACTCTACTCAAATCTGCAGATTTTCTTGCAATTTTTAAAAGCTTATGATAATTGCAAACTGCACACAAAACGGGACATGGCTCACCACAAATGCCAATACATTGGTGTCCGCATCTCAAAACCTTTGTACAACGCATATTACATCGAGGTCGATCGCAAGCTTCGGGGCATTTTCGTGTACATTTATAGTGCTCGCATTCCCATGCACAATCCTCTAAGCATAATACACAATCCTCGGAGCAGAGCTCGTTACAGTTGCTATGACTGCACAAGTTCTGACAGCGCTTGTCGCAAGGTAGACAAACGGAGCAAATATCGGTACATCTGTGTCCACACACATGCGCCTTGTTACACGGCTTACTGCAAGATTTGTGCATTTTCCCCTGAAAGCACTCACCACAAGTTCCCTGGCAAACATGTCCGCAAAGTAGTTTTTCTTCACATTTGTTGAGGCACTTTTCTTTCCGTCTGTAACAAGGTATGGTAAGCTGATGCCCGCATCCTCTCCATATTTTTTCTATCTTGATCATGCAACTGTCTGTGTGGCTTTCCCCACACATTCTTTGACATTTATGATCACATGGAAGAATGATTTCACACTTTTCCGTACAACTCCATTTTGAAGGATCTATTGAACATGGAACATCCTGAATATGATCGCATTTTGGCATGGTTTTCTCTACCGGCACTCTGCATTCTGGACATGGTCGACTACATGTTCCTGTGCATAGATGATTGCGTTCACAAATAATCTTCGGACACGGCTTTGTGCAATGGTAGTCCTCGTGCTCTTGGTCTATTACATGGCAAATTTTTGTGCATGTATGGCCACAAGCAAGTCGAAAGGTGCAAGGTTTCATGCACCCTCCTTCGGGTGCGTCTTCAAAATCCTTCGCAAATTTGGCACATATACCACTCTCATTCGGGTGATTTTGACAGTAAAGATCCAAACCTTCTCCAATAAATCCATCTTTCTTCGCAAGTTCGACTATTTTACTCCATAGTTCACTGTTAGTTGCAAGCATTTCAAAGTTCCCAATGACAAACATTCCTTTCTTAGCCCGAGATAAGGCAACACAAATACGGTTTTCTGTTTTCAGAAACCCAATTTTACCATCTTCATTACTTCGAACAAGTGAGAGCAGTATAATATCATTTTCTTCCCCTTGATAATTGTCAACCACTGTTACTCGAACTCCTTGGAAGACATTCTTTGGCATTTTTTGTCGTAATGCATACAGTTGACCCGAATATAAAGTAAGAACTGTGATTTTATCTGGTGGGTAGCCTTGTAACATTAAATACCTGCATAATGCAGCCATGTATTTTGCCTCATGCTCATTAGAATGGCTCTTCGATTCGTCATCTGAAGATTCTCTTTCTTTATGATCAATAAAAAATACATTCTTCGAAACTCCTTGTATGTCTTCATAGGTATTGACAACTTCATGATTTTGAAGATCAGGGTAGATAATCTGAACAATTTTGGATATCTCCGGTCTCATCCTATGCTGGTATTGTAAGCAGCAGAACTCTACTTTGTTGTTTATCATACGCTCAAATAAAGATAGTTCCAATTTGTGTTTCATTGCAAGTTCGTAAACTGTTGGGGTTGGTTTTAACTGCTTGTGATCACCAATTAGAATCAAATGCTCACAATTATTGCTCAGTGTGGAAATGATGTGGGCTTCAAGTACTTCTGCTGCCTCTTCTACAATAATGATTCGAGGTCCTATATCTTTAAGAACTGATTGATATCTTGCAGCACATGTAGTCGTCATTCCTATGACTGCAGACCTTTGCATGATTTCTTTATCCTCTTGAACCTGAACTTCGGCGTACATCTTACAAGCTTGTTGAAACTCTTCTTGAAACTCTTGAATTTTGTTTAAAATAGAGTCACAATATTCATGGATCCAGAATCTATACAACCGCCAACGCTGTTTCATTGGGATATCCCAAACGTTGTTGATCTCTGATGCCTCAGATTCATCCATTCTATCAGATTTACCCAGTTCTGATTTCAAATACCGTTTAAGACGTTTCCTTTCTTGTGGTTGGATTTGCCATCCTCTTCCTTCAAAGTTTTCGTTTGGTTCTTCAGACTGTTCATTACTCGTGTGATCGACTTCATCGGTTACCCTAAAGGCTATGGTTTTTCTTCCTAATCCCATATTGGAAAGCATTGAACCTACTTGGTTGAGGAGTTTTTCGTTAAAAGTAATCTCAAATTGACCATCTTCAGACGCATCGGATTGCCGTTTTTCCATTTCTACTTGGACCTCATCAACAACATCAATGAAATCACTTCCAGTGGCATTGTCTTCATATTCTACCTTATCAAAAATTTGCTCATTCGATATTGTCAGCTCTTTATCACTTGTAAAGGTCATTTGACCGTAGCCCAACCACTCCACAATTGCTGAGTCCCATTTCATTTTGTTCCCTTGAGCCCATTCAGAATTAATTATATACTCATATCCAAAAATTAAACTTTCGTAATGTTGTTGCCCTAATGTTCTAAACATACAATCTTCATGAATGATTTCTAGTTTGGCGTTTCGAATCCTCTCAGAAAGTTCATTGATAGCTAATCTCATTCCATCCATCTTTTCTCTTGAGATCATCTTTTCTTTGAAAATCACTTTGGATAAAGTCTTGTTTTGTCTAAAGACTCGTCTTCTCCCGCTTAAACTGTAGGCTTTCATGGTATCGTTTGATATCCTTCCGCCGACTCGGACGACGTCGCCTTTGTAAAATTCAACAATGCCTTCCATGAATTGGTCCAGGGCATGATTTGTATAACAGACAACCAATATTGGATGTCTATCTTGTTTCCTTAAAATAGGATTATAATTCCAAAGAGCATGATTATGAAGAAGTGCCTTTGTTATTTTTAAACCAACATAAGTCTTCCCTGTGCCTGGCGGACCTTGAATAAGCACGAACTCGTTAGTCAGGGCCTTTTTGAGCGCTTGGTATTGCGAGGTATCCAAGTGTAACAATTCAGGTTCCGGCCAGCTTTTCTCATTCAAAATTTGTATATTGTTTGCCCGTTTTGTAATCATGGATATGTCGGTAATGATTGGTGCTTCGTCGTCGTCTTCCTTATCTACCATCCGACTGCCTGGTTCATGTGTTTCATCCTTGACAACAACACTCCCCTCAACAAGAGGTCTGAGATCATAGTTGTCTTTTGCGGGATTTTTTTCCAAGTATACGGGAGACGAGACAGCAGGGTCACATGCAACGATATATTTTTCAAATGGAAGTTCTCCTGCTTTGAAATTCTTTAAACTTTGTAATACGTGTCTGTATGCTTCAAAAAAGGCATTTGTTTCTGCCATAACAAAAGATGTTTCAGGAATTGATACATTTGGTGAATTTGAACTTGTTTCAAAATTGATAACTATGATTCCATCTTTTACATGGTTTCTTTCTACTACGGTTGCAAATGAAAATGTTTCAAAGTTATCAGTAGAAATACACAGCAATGATCCAAAGATAAGTCGTTTACTGGACTCCCATTTTATCCGGGAAAACCCTCTGCAAGTAAACTGCACTGCATGACAAAGTCCAATATTGTGACACTGAGGTGATATAATAAGTGCGTCAGTGTATATCTTGATATCCCGTAATCTGGTAGGCACTTCCTTATTACTCAAGGCCAGGCGATACTGCTGAACTCCCTCTCTAAGAGGAGCTATAAAATCTTCTCGAAGTAGACGATATTGAACATCCAAATAGTGATCTAAATCTTGGTATCCACCACGTTCTTTATTTGATCTCAAAAATGGTCTTCCTTCCATGTTCAAATCAGCTGACTCTGGGAAAACAGGAATAGACGTAAAATGTTCCGGAGGCTTCCTCTTATCATCTGCATCTAGCGTTTTTGTCTTTCGGAAAACAGCAGTTGCTTTGCTTATTGACTGTTCCTCTGAAGTTTTCCATTCTTCTATAGCCTTTTTAACACTCAAGTGTTCAATATAACCGGCAGTGTCCATGTTATCACAAATCTTAGACAAAGTATCAACTAAGCCCCGAAGTATATAGACAGATGTTGGCATGGCGTCTTTCATGTGAGAACAAATGTTTAATATATTTAACAAAGACTCCTTGTAGGTATCGAACTCTTCTGTCGAACTGACGAGCTGATTTAGGTATGTAAATAAGGTGGATTGAAGAAACTCCGCCCCTCGCAACGTCTTTAGCAACACCAATCTTTTTTCGGGTAAAGAACTGCAGCTTAAAGCTCTAACGCAGCAAACTAAGATAAGCCTGATCATCTTTTCATCGTGGTTCTCATCGAGAGCTTCCCTTAATGTATCGGGTTGTGATACCAAATAAATCAAAACTTCATTTGGTTCTTGTACACTGGAATCGGTCAATCTTCTAAATCCGTAAGTGAGTTTCCAGGATTTTTTCTGTTGGTTTTCACCCTGATTTCTATCTGGATTTCTGTCAAAACGAAACAGCACTTAACTATTGTTAGTTTACAATGCTAGTATGAACATAAATAACTTGTCCTAAAATACAATGTAACCTCAAAACGCATAGATGAAGGTTTCTTTTACTTTTTTGATAACCTTTCTTACATTATCTAGATCGTCCGGTTTTAGGGGCTTCCCATAGCCGTGTATAAACTTTTTCTATCAAAGTAATGGTTGTCGCATTATTTGAATGCTGTACCTGCCATACTCCTCATCACTAGACGCATTGATTGACTTTATCCAAAGAAAAAAATCAAGGAATTTGTCTTGTTGATTTTTTTTAATGTAACAAGTATTTGTGTTCCTGTGACACCTTATAGTGTTATGTGATAAGTTCGAAACGAAAGAAGGAGGTTTGTCGCCAACAAACCTGGTTTAACCCATCGTTTCGTTTGAAATGCCTGTACCATAATGACCATTGCGATCTTCAATTTCTCCGGTTTGACTGCATTGTTTTGTCCCTCGAAATTTAAGATTGACCCTGCAATTTCAGTAGTTTTGTTATTACCTTTATTTTTCGGGATTTCATAATAAAGAATTTTATGTAGGTCAGAAATATTGTTCCTTGTATAATTTACCTTGGTGCAGATCTAGATCTACCTCGTCCTCTTGCACCGCCTCCTCTGAAACCTCCTCTAAAACCACCTCTAGCATAACTTAAAAGTAATATATTATTACAGTTAAATCAATTTGTAACAATAGTCAGTCTACTACTCTACGTAACATTAAGTTTTACTTATATTTATGCAGTCTAATATCTAGTGGTATTCAATTATCTCCCCTCCGGAAAAAAGCACAGGCGTTTGGGTACAGGATTTTATTGTATTATAAATAACGTGTATATAAAAATTTTCATCTCGTCTATATACTATTTCCACAAGGCAAGAATGTTTGAAAGTTCTAAAAATAGAACTGATGGAAACTCCCTTTTTTCTTGTAGAAATATTTTTTTACCATAAACAACTAGACATTGTATAACTCCTTTCAGCTGTAACTCTTTTTAGGAAGCAAAAGTAAAGCATGTCAGTATGTATAAATCTCACATCGGGTCTTTTTTTCCTACGAAGCGAAACAAAAGATCACCACGGACGGAAGTAGCAAAAGATTTTCAAGGGAAACAATATTCCGCCAAATAAAAGGACTTCCGAGTGACATTACAGTAAGGTAAAATCTAGGCGAGTTCGAACAAATCATTTGGCGGAAATTGTGGACTCAATTTTATTTGAAATATTTTAACTGACGAGTTGGTAGTATAATAAAACGTACACATGGTACATACAAACTAGGACTCGATGGGTGTTCCATAAATTTTCAAAAAGACGGTCAAGGATAATAAATACGTGGTTATTTCATTTCAATGATAAAATTGGAAAAAGTAGAAGAATATTGTCTCCCTTTAGAATTTTAAACTACTTCCGTCCGTGGTGGTTTGTTTGGCTCGCTTCAGTGGAAAAAAGATTAGATTCAAAGTCATTGCGAACTGTTTCACGATAAATGTGTTCCCAATTGTGAGATTAAACTGAAATTATTATATAGATATAGGTGAAAGATCGTGATTTCCGAGTTAAATAAATTTCTAGATTTTCACGGAGTTAATTACAGGATTTATCTAACTCGCGTGCGAATTTATCTAACCCTCGTGAAGTTTCCCGCGAAAAATAAGTAACTGAGATTATTGCGCAATACACAATTCATTAATCAATAATTTCTTTCGTTTTCATTATTTGATGATTATAAGTCACGTTTTTCAAAATTATCTTTATAATAAATAGTATAACTAATTCGGGGTGACGAATATCAATTTTAATGTCACTCGTGTCGAATAACGCGCACTTGTTGAATCCTGGCGTTATTCGAGACTCGTGACATTAAAATTGATATTCGCCACCCCTCATTAGTTATACTATAAGGATTTAGAGAATCACCTATATTTCATGTAAACATTTGATTGTATGAGAAAATATGGGGGTTTTCCGCGAGTAAATTTTGTTCTATTTTTAGAACTTTCAAACATTCTTGTCTTGTGGAAATAGTATATAGACGAGATGAAAATTTTTATATACACGTTATTTATAATAAAATAAAATCCTGGACCCAAACGCCTGTGGAAAAAAGCTAATGTGTTTTTAAATTTTTAACGATGACAACAACGATGGCGACGGCATGTAAACAATTTTCAAATTTCATTTATTGCGCATGGACCTGACTACTATCATATACGTTGGACATGTCATGTTATTAAAGAATCTTTTCTGTTGCATAAACAGTTGTTTATAAGGTCAACAAAAGTGCATATTTTAACAAATCGAGTGAAAATTGCTGGACGTTGGAAAAAATTAAAATGTCAACTCAACCTTAAAAAATCACACAAGGCGTAATACCTGCAGTACATTCTCGAAATTTGTGGGAATGTTAGGTTATTACCTTTTCTTACGACATATATTAGTTTGGAAATTATATTTTACTGTTATCACTTAACGATCCATTTGAATTCAATGTGTAACTATGAAAAACTTTCAAGGGACACAACCAAGTTCTATCTTTCATTGATAATAAACATGATAAAGGGAGGCATTCCTATTTTTAAAACGGATGACTGAAGATTGAATTGGACATTTAATCCAATACAATGCAAATTCACATGTTTTCACATGATCCCAATTTACGGACATCGGTCAAAAAGGGAAACATGTTCTATGACGTATAATAGTTACACGTCTGTAGTCCGACAGCCCAATAGTCCGACAACCCAATAGTCCGACAGCCCAATAGTCCGACAACCCAATGGTCCGACAGCCCAATAGTCCGACAACCCATTGGTCCGACAACCCAATAGTCCGACAACATACAAGAATCCAGTTGATCAGACCGATATCGAATATAAAAAAAAATTAAAAAAAATTGTGAGCAGCTGTTCACAAATGAATACCCCCACCCCGCCCACAATCGATCAGAAGAAATTTTTAAATAAGTGGTGCAGATCTACATTATATAACGCAAATTGTGTGAAAGTTTTATGAAAATCCATTGAAGGGTTTAGGACAAGTAGCGTTTAAGAGATGGGTACCCCTTGGCGTCAAATGACGAAGTTCGTGTTTTGCTGCTGGAAAACCTAAAAATTATTTTGATCAAATTTTAGAATAGATGCATATCGAACATGTCTTTATTATACTTCAAACATCATTGTATGAAAGTTTCATGAAAATTCATTGAGGAGTTAAGGAGCAGTTGCGGATAAGGGATGGGTAACCTCTGGTAGTCGAATGGCCCAAGCCATATATTGGTAGGGAAACCCAAAAATCATTTTGATCAAATTTTTAAATAAAAGATGCACATCTACATTATGTAATAAAGATTGTGTGAAAGTTTTATGAAAATCCATCAAGGGGTTAAAGAGGATTTGGGATAAGAGATGGGTATCCTTAGGTGCAACGGAAGGAAGGACGGACGGACACCCCTACCTCTACATCCCTAACCCGAATAACTCAGTCGTTATATTACTCTCACTATCGATCGCTTCATTAAGGCTGATAAGACCGATAGAGGGCGCTGAATTATTCGAGTTACTACATCCCCCCACTTTTCAAGCGGGGGTATAATTATGCCTCGTCCTCTAATGTGAATATAGCATTTGTAATTGGGACTGTACGCCCGTGCGTAGGTACGTTTGTTCGTCCCACATAAGATTAACTTTTAGGTTTAAGTGACTTTTCAATTAAGGGTAACATTAAATTGTTACATACGGGCGAAGAACATGAAATGGTTGATAAAATGATCATGAAATAAAGAGAAATATGAGTCCGATGGGAAATAATGAAAAAGTAAATTTTGAAAGCCACTAGAAAATTGAGAAGTAATAAATGGGGTGGAAAATTGTGCAAATGTGCACTCGAAACGGGCATAATGATAGCTCTCTTAACACAGGCTTTCAGTGTTATGACCTGACAACCCCTGAACATATGAGCCAACCTATTCAGCCACCAAGGTACAAAACCTGATCGCTCTGTGGGAAGAGCACTGACCCATCGTCACAGAATACCAATAATTCTACTAGCTGGGCTCTGTTGAGTACACCGGAACCCGCATAATTAGTGAATGACATTGTTAATGAAACTTTACAGAAAAAGGCATATGTATACTTTTCAGAAATAACAAAACAAAACACAATAAAATTGTATATGTACCCGTCCTTTTAACTACATGACGATGGCAAACGGTGGTGAAGTTGTTAATGTGCAGTGCTACGAACACCATGGGTCGTGGTTCGTACTAATACCATGGGTCGTGGTTCGATTCTGGTCAGGATTGAAAATTTCACAAACCAAGTTTTCCGACTCTTTCTTCATAACATTTGCGAAGATGATCAAGAATAAATGCTTGTCATTTGGAAGCGACGAAAAATTTGATACACATTAGGCTCAATGGGGAACGCTAAAAAGAAGAGGGTTTGTTTCCCAATCATGATAAAAATCGAGTTAAAATTAACTATATGATAGGAAAAAGCAGCTTATTGAGTCCATCTCTTCCAATCACAATTACAGTCATTGTGTTACCAATATAAAATTGCTTTAAATCATGCAGCCTCCTGACATACGGTATTTCATTGTCAGGAATGAAGTTGGGGCTGTAATTTACTCAGACTAGGGAGTTAAATAGAATGAAGCTAAATGCCAGGTATGCTATTGCATGTACTTGCCAGGAAAAACTGTCGCGAAAAGGTAATCAAGTTAATTATTATCATTAAATTAAAGTTTGTTTTTGCATGCAAAAACGATGTCCCCCCACGTCCCCCCTAAAGTTCTAAGTTTAAAGGTCAATAACTCCCACAAAAATTTGAGGATAAAAATTTCCTTGCATAATATGCACGACTTCTTATGGTGTCCTTCCTACATTTGTACATATACCAAATTTCATTTAATTCGGTTCAGTAGTTTCAAAGGAGTTGCTCTAGTTGACAGGATGATAAATGAGGATTTTAGCAAATTTCTAAGTTCAAAGGGCCATAACTTCCACAAAATTTGAGGATCAAAATTTCCCGATTATATGCATAACTACATATGGTGTTCTTCTAATATACAACTTTTCGCTGATATTCGGTTCAGTAGTTTCAGAGGAGTTGCGCTGACAATTGTGACGGGCTGACGGACAGGACAAAACCAATATGAGGGGAGACATAATAAAGGTAATGACACAAAGTTACCAAAGCACCATTTCATATATAAGGCGTGTAGTCTGTATATATGTTACAGGGCAAATTGGAATCCAGTGCGATCTGGAATCCTCCTAAGGCAAATTGGAATTCTGTTTTCTCCTAGGACAAATTGGAATTCTGATTTGCCCTGGATTAAAACCAGTGCAGTCAGAATTCCAATTTGTCCTAGGTGAAATTGGGAAATCCTGATTTGTCCTTGGAGGATTCCGGATCCCCCTGAAATTCTGGTAAGATCTGGAATCACACTAGAAACTTAAGTCAGGATGATTTTGGATAATACTAAAATATTTGTTATAGAAAAATATAAATTTAATGATTTTATTTGACAAATAGCAAAATAAATACAAATAATACACATTAAAAAAACCACAACAAATATCTATGTAGTATTTAAAGAAATGAAAAAGTAGCGATTTCATGAATTCTAAACACCAATTATAATTTTTCTGGTATTATTTGATTCAACATTTTTTATGGAACCTTAACATTACAGCACAAACATCTGCGTTTGTTGCATTTCCCATTACAGTCTCCGTTAATTGAGCGATTTTTTTAGCGACTCATGACGAACGCGACGGCGTTTTGCTTCGTGCATATAGTTAACCATTGGATTATCTGGAATAACATTGATTGTGTCTCAACTGTTTTCATAGCATCTTGTAGTGCCCAAGCAACAAATTGTTCAGAACATAGAATTTTATTAAACTAAATTCAGGAATAAGCATACTTGGTTAAAAAGTGAAAAGATTTAAGATCAATATATGTAATATAAATTTGTTATTTTTTTGTTATTTGTTATGTTTTTATTTTAATTTTTTTGTTAGTAGTAAAGAATGTATCTTATCAAAATTTATTAAATTTAATAAGGCCTTAGATTAATTTATTTTTAAAATATAGTTTTTGATTTTGAATGTAAGACAATGTACTTTAAAAAATTCAAACAATTCTTTTAATTTCAAAATATAACTTTTAAATGTTCATTCGGTGGGATCCGGAATCCTCCTAGGGATATCTCAATTTCTCTGAGAACAAATTTAAATTCTGATTAGCACTGGTTTAAATCCAGAGCAAATCAGGAGCGGTGTTCTCGAAAGTATCCTAAAATTTGTCTAAAGACGCGTCTAAAGTCAAATTTTGAGACCTAGTTTGGACCATCTTTAGACCATCCTAATCTGTTTCTCGAAACTATCTTAGACGCGTCTTTGGTTAGGACGTCTCAATATAGATTTAATACAATTTTTATTCAAATAAAATTTCATAATTTACTTTTTTAAAGAATATATTCCTCTGTATGTACACCAAAAGGGTTACGATTTGAATGCTAAAGCTAAAAGTCAACACTTTATAAGCTACAGTTTTTATTTTCAATTCATAACCACGTTGTCCTAAAATAATTAAAATAACATACAGGGTCATCGAAGTATGTGAAAATAAGTTTAAAGTTTAAAATCATGCATGATGCCTTGAATACTAGTTAATCGATGATTAAATGTCATTAGGTGAACACCTGGACAAAATAATATAGTGAGTTATAGTGTATAAAATAAGTAAAATTTAAGATTGGATGGTCTAAAGACATCAAATTTGGTGTTTTAGTTTTTATCCTAAAATAAGACAAGAGCTTAAAATAGGACTGCTTCGAGATCACGACTTAAGACTATGACGAGTCTTTAGATGGTCTATAGACACGTCTTAGTCCTAAGATAGCTTCGAGAACACCGTCCCAGAATTCCAATTTGTCCTAGGAGAAATTGGAATTCAAAATTGCCCTAGGAGGATTCCGGATCGCCCTTGAGATCAATTTACTCTGTAACATACATACTAGTATATTTTTTGCTTTTTATTTCTCTTTTAGCTCACCTGGACCAAAGGTCAAAGGTCCAGGTGAGCTATTGCTATCAATTTGCGTCCGTCGTTGTCTATTAACAATTGTTCTAAAATCTTCTCTGAAACTACTGATCAGAATAATATGAAACTTGGTATGAATGATCTTTAGGGTGTCCTGCACCAAACTTGTGTTTCGATTTTTGATTCGTAAAAAACATGGCTACCTACTAAAAATATACCAGTGGGTCAGACTACTGTTTTTGGCCTGTAAATCAAAAAGTATAAGAGATAAATGAAATCTGATGCCACCCTACTGCTTCAGCATCATAAGTTCTACTAAAGTCTCATTTGGTCAAAGTTGTCAGATGATCCCTTATACGGGTTACAGCCCCTTAAAGGTGAAAAATAGCGTTTTTCATGTTTTTGGCCTACAATATGAAAACTATTGCTGAAAGAGAAAAGCTATTGCTTGCTTAAATATTCAGTTTATTTAGCTCTACAAAAGTTTCCATTGGGTCAAAGTTGTCAGATTAGATGACCCCTAATAAGGGTTTCGCCCCCTTAAAGGTGAAAAATAATGTTTTTGGTCTATGGAACGAAAACTTTTGCAGATAGAGAAAAGCTGTTGCTTGCTGAAACATTAAGTTCATTAAGCTTTACAAAAGTCTTTTTAGGGTCGAAATTGGCAGATGATCCCTTAAAGGAGTTATGACCCTTTAAAGGTGGAAAATAGTGTTTTTTGCTTATAGAATGAACACTTTTGCAGATAGAGAAAAGCCTTTTCTTGCTTAAACATTCAGCTCATTTAGCTATACAAAAGTCTTCATAGAGTTGACATCAAGACCAGGTGAGCGATTAAGGCTCCTGGGAGCCTCTTGTTTAAATAGAGAATGATTCATAAGATAAGTACGTTAAATATTGATTGAAGGTATGATTTTTTCAGTTTATATCTTTTAATTAAAGTTAGTTATAAGTAAATGAAATCATTGCCAATATTCATATAATTTAATTTCTATAAAGCATTCATTTGAAGTCAGGATTGTATGCTTAGAGGTTTTTTTTAATTGGTTGTGTTTAAAGTTTTATAAAACATTAAATACATGTACATGTATATTAGCATTGTCGGACTATCGGGTTGTTGGACTATTGGGTTGTCGGACCAATGGGCTGTCGGATCAATGGGTTGTCGGACTATTGGGTTGTCGGACCAATGGGCTGTCGGACTATTGATTGTCGGACTACCGGGATGTCACCGTATTCTACACCACTGTTTTATATTTTGACTGATTATATAAATCCATGTACTTTACACCAGTTAAAAGGTTCAAATATTTATATGTTATCTATGTCATTAAATCATAATTGTTTGTCATGTCATTGCCCCTCGAGGGCCCTTAATTGGTCAATAAACTTGTATTCTTGTTGTATTCTTGTATGACGTAATCAAATTCAACAGGTAAATCGTGTACTTTTAAGAAGAAGGTTGTCAAGACGGACTTGAAAAAGGGCCTTTTTCATAATTTTATTTTGGCTTAACCTCTTGCAGTACATGTCTGAAAATTTGCAGATGGGAAGATATACATTTAAACAAATAGTGTAATTTTTTTCAATTTTTTATATAAAAGTTAAAGTTGTGCGATCCATTTCAGTTTGCACCATATGCATTTCATAAATATCCACATTATAACATGCATAAAAATGCAACCTGTTACTTTTAAAAACTCTTTTTAATTCAAAAAAGTTTATTTTATCAGCATAACTTAAAATTGGAAGAAATTTTGTACTAAAAAGAACTTTTGATTCACTTGACAACCAGGATAAACATTCGAATTGACTTTCCTATCTTTTCCGATGAAGAGCTCACATTCTATTGTTTAAATACCACCGGTTTTCGGACTGTATGTGCAATTGTGCTTTATTTGTTCTAAGTAAAGGGGAACTTACCCGTAGCCAGGGGGGGTTCGATGGGTTCGGACGATACCCCCCTCTGGACAAAAAAAAATGAAAAGTATAGGAAAAAAATGAAATTCGGTTAAACACTTTTGAAAAAAGAAATATTGTGAAAATCGAACCCTCGATCGAACCCCCATCAACAAATGTGCGCTACGGGTATGCGGAATATATATGGCATTTTTATCCATTATATATTGTTGCAATCATACCTTAATAATTGTATACTGTATTCTTTGCTTTACTTGTTATTTATTATTAATCATTGTAATTAAACGATCCTGCCCATTGAGGGACCTTAATTGGAAATAAAATATGTCTTTTGTGTTCCGCTGCTTATAATTTTATGAAAGGTTTTTAATTTTTGGTCCGTACAAAGTTCTGCTACAAGCATTCGAAGGCCATCTCGGATTTTTAAGGTTGTCACTGATTCATGGAGAAAATGTCATGTACACTTATCTAAAATCTTTTTCTTTTTTTTTTCAAATCAAGCTGTCAAGAAAAATCTGGCCTCGACGCCACAAAACAAAAAATATTCTTAAGTTTGGAGAATATTCTCAGCTGCCATAGTAAATGCAATGAGTTGAGAATATTTTCAGCTGACAAACTAAATACAATGAGTTGAGAATATTTTCAGCTGTCATAGTTAAATACAATGAGTTGAGAATATTCCCAGCTGTCATACTAAATACAATGAGTTGAGAATATTTTCAGCTGTCATAGTTAAATACAATGAGTTGAGAATATTCTCAGCTGCCACAGTAACTACAATGAGTTGAGAATATTCTCAGCTGTCATAGTAAATAAAATGAGTTGAGAATATTCTCAGCTGTCATAGTAAACAAAATGAGTTGAGAATATTCTCAGCTGCCATAGTAAATACAATGAGTTGAGAATAGACTCAGACGTAATCATCTTTTGGAGTTTTCTGGCATCGGGGTCTGAACTTAATTTCATGAAAGTTTTTAATTACAACAATACTTACCCTGGTGCTTCTGCCATTTTCTGAGTAAGACTTTGTGCAAATTACACCATTTTATGACTAAAAACAAACGTGTATAAAATGTTAACTTAACAGGATTATAGTACATACAACGACTGATTAGTCTGAATTCACTATAAGTTTCTAGACATATTTTACATATTTTTGGTACTATGTAGAATCGATATCATGATAATTTTCATCAATTTAAAAGAGTACAGAGACGTACGATACGAAATGCGTATTTTTAGTTGGTACTATAGAAGAGAGCCCTCATTAAGCTAAAAGCACTCCACCAAAGGGGATGGCTGTTCTAACAGACTGGGCCTGCCGGATGACCTTCTTCGGAGACAACACAAGGAGATTCTGGTCGGAAATTTGGAGAGCAAATGAGACGTATGATCTGGTGTTATCTTTTTGTGAGCTCTTTTGTAACCAAAATGTACAGCTATATGCCACATTCGACTGTCTGTCAATCACATTGTCTGTTTACTCTTTTGTTTTTACGTTATTTTCAATTCAGTATATTAGGGTAGACGAACAAAAATCCCTATTGGGATTATGCAATACATGACAGACATTTGTAGAACACATTTAAACACACAACATAGATGCAACGAACGGATATAAAAATCAATTTATTTTCTGCCTTCGCTAGTTCTAATGATGGCTTTTTGTTATTTTTCTACAAATCAAAAGTCCCTAAAGATTGATAGAGACGCGTGGAACTTTCATAAGCTCATGTGCACCAATCTTCAGAAGTTAATGATCTACCTAGAATTCACGCCAAGTTGGTTTTGATAATGAAATCTGTTTGGCCCGGTCGACAAAAAAAATGATGTGTAATGGGATAGGAAACAAATTAAATGTTTAAGACCACTGGAAAAAGCAAGAGGAGGCTAGGGGAGGAAAATTTTGAAAATTTATTATATGTGGTGCTCTTCTTGGTAGCCCATACAGCATATGGCACTCTCTATACACGATAGCCCAATATGGTGAGCGGTCATTCTTTCCGTGTTATGATGACCTGACAACCCCGTGTAGTAAGCCACCTAGGTACACTTCTTGGTCGCTCTGTGGGTTGAGCACTGACCCAACATCAGAATCTCATGACCTTAAGTCGCCTTTTACGACAAACTAGGCATAGGCGCATGCAGGGGGGGGGGTGGGGAGCCCGGGCCCCCCTTTTGGCGAAAAAAATTTGGTTGAATATTTAGGAAATCAGTGAAGCTTGACCAAAACGGGCCCCCTCTTTTCAAAATTTCTGGATCCACCACTGCTAGGCTCTGCTGTCACCCGGTCCCGCATTAATTAATTTAAAATTAACATTGCATCGCGTGCTATCCCAAAATCACTACAAGTGCACTGTAGATGTTACCTTCACCACTAACAATCACCCTTCCAAAATACAATTCCCTCAAAATTAGCTAATAATATTACTTTTGTATAACATATAATCATGATAATTGTACCTCAGTTTGAATTCAGATTCCCATTTATCTGTTTGTTTGGTTTAACTTCGGCCAAGCACTATAAATGTCCCTTCCCAAAAACGTAAATCTACCTAAAAGGTATATACGCAGAAATTACACCGTTTCTTCAAAATCCAAACTGAAAGTAGATGTTTTACATAATATATGCGTCTGTTTTCAGAAAACTAAAGATCAATTTTTAAATGCAGTCCTAGTTTATGATAAAAGCATAATTATACAGTATTGATTTTGATTTATCAGGACATGACGTATATTTGATGTCAGGTGGAAAGTGCGACAATAGAGTTAATTTAAAGTTATAACTAGGGCTCATGCTTAGGGGACGACCATTGATTCTGAGGGGGCCTGGCAGTTTTTGTAAATAAATATTCTGGCCTGGAAAAAGTTGGAAATAGATAATCTGGCCTATGTTTGCAAGAATATAAATAATATGTCCCAAGATCCTTGCTCAATTAAGCTATTGTATGCAGAAAATAAACATTCTTGCCGCGTAGCGGCGAAAAATAGATATTCTGGCCCGCATAATATTCTGTCTCAACCGAAACTGCCAGCCTCCCCCTCAGAATCAAATGGTCGTCCCATTATTTCAAAATGAATGGACATAGGCAAAATATGAGTGGGTAACATGCAAGGATTTTCTAGTGGTCCACATGCATGAATGATGACATGTATGTAACATAAAATTGCAATATTTTAAAGCATTAACGGCTAAGGATTGAATAGTTAGGAAAAACTCCAAAACCCTGGATCGACTTTATCAAGACGAGGGGTTGGGGGAATTGGAACTTTGAAATTGATTTTGTGGAGCTAAATATTTTTTAAAAAGTTTTTATTTCTCATTATGGATAGATAAACGACCTTCCGACTCGGTTACACACTAACGGCACCAACCATTTTGATATGGGAGTGGGGTGCCTTTGATTTCCCAACCTGATAATATTTTTTTTCTGACAAAAAGCAAAATCAAAATATTTTTCCAACACATTTAGAATTTTTTTAAACATTTATTATACAAAAACTTTTTCATTTGTTAACAAGCATGTCAATTTATTTGCATTGTAATAGTCTACATTATTCGTATAATCATGTATAATTTAATTGTCTTCCTGGTGGTATCTAGCTTCTTACATGTGTAGTTTCACTCAATATTTGCTGAACTGTTTAATTAAATATTGTCTAGCTATTTGGCCTTTTCGTACTGTTACTTTGCTGTAATATTAACTGTGACTCAAATTACATGTTCTTAAGAGTTTCTGGTCGTATTTCTTTTCCCATCTGTCATTCTTAACGTATATTCCCAGTTTTGCATTAAGCAGATGAGTAGTTAAATGCATGTATACAGAAATATAATATGAGAAAAGAAAGTTTGCTGAGCGTAGCGAGGCGAAAAAAAAATTTCGGCAGGGTTTTGAGGCTCAGGGCACCTAAAGGCCCCCCAAAAATGGTGTTAAATCCTGGATGTTGGGCATTCCCAGTGAGAAATTTGATTTCCAGCAAAGTTTGGGTAGTATAAAGAAATCACCATGCATGTCTGTCTGTCCATATACCTCGTAAGCGATTCTCATACTAAACCCCTTTGCAGGCTTTAATGAAACTTTACATGAAGAAAGTACATCATATGTAGATATGAATGAAGAATGTTCTTTGCTTTCGGATATCATTAAGGGCTGGTAAAATTGGATTAACAGACTAATTAAGTACTGTATTTAATGGGAGGTCCCGTAAGTGCAATTCCTCCTAAACCACATGGTAGATTTTGATGAAACTAGAGGAGTGAAGTAATATCATATGGAGATGTGTGTGAAGAAATTTCGTCACTGGCAGATATCATTCAGGCCAAAGTTTAATAAAACATCTCAAATTTGAGATTTCCTCAAATCCTTCCTCAACTGAGATTTATTGCAATTTCATTGGTCAGTATTTAAGTTGAGGACAAATTTTAGACGTTTTATGAAACTGGGGAGATAATTGGACTTTTTTTGTAATATCGAGTCCAATATGGAGCGAGGGATATCTTTTTGTGAGCTCGCTCTTGATATCTTGTTTCTGTTGTTGTCATTTGGCAACAGTTCCTTCATTCTTATTTGTTCTTCTTTCTTCTTTACTGTGAACTTACTTTATAGGAGCATTAGTGTCTCTTATCTTCTTTCAAAAGTATTCAAGGTAATTATTTTAATGCATATGGTTTATTATATTTCTTTTCTTGACAACGTGTATTCAAAATGTATCAAGAATTAAGTAATGTTGATTATTCTCCGTCAAAGATCAATATGTATAGTCTGTTTTATTTTATGCATTTCTCTAGCTAGATGTCTTTAATTTATATACACTTTTCTACTGTTCTATTGATTACAGTACTTAGCCTGATAGTCTAGAGGGTTTGTAAATGATGCTCTATATATACATGGTATCAGTGGCGGTTCGTGTCAAAATTGCGAGACTTTTTCTACTGTGATACTCGCGATAAGACAAAAAGTCTCTAAGTTTAAACGGTACATATATAGAGTAACTGTACGTGGAGTCGTACACTTTTGGGTTGTTTCAAAATTGACTTTTACGGGAAATGATAATACAAACATTGTTATGCATAAATGATACTATATCATGAATATGTTCTTTTACAAGATAAAACAATTAAAATTAAAAATCGAAGTCCGACTAATCCGCTAAGTTGTTAATCCCTGGTTCTAAAATGTCAATTAAAGAATTTTTATTTGTTATACAAATAATATATTTATTGAAAAATGAATAAAACGATAGGTCTAACAAAAATTTTATAATATTTTTTGAAATATTATTTTGAAAAGAAGTTACATTTATGTTTCAAGTTCCCGGCACCCGCGATCAACATAAAGAAGGAAATACAAATTAAGCTAAAAACACCTTCTTGTGTAAAGCTTAGATCAGAAATCACCTGGACATTGCAAAATAATGTTATTTCAATTATTTTTCGCTGATATTTTCAAAAGTTTAATTCAGTACTAATGCTAAAATTATAAATTTGATGATTTTTAGAGGTTGTCAAAAATGCTGCACAATTTCATCGTATATGCATACTGATAAATAAACAGACACGATGCCATTCTGCTTTTTTCTGGAAAATAAGCAATGACAAAATGTCTTTGAAATGCTTGTCATTGACCTCATATACGACTTGGTAAAATATTAACGGAAATCTTCTAACTTTTGCCTTGTACGAATCCACGTACTATTTTTAGCAATTTTCCACGCTTTTGTTACCTTCAAATAATAATCTGTAAAAATATAACTTACTTATATTTTTCAAAAATATATTGAGTATTTGAAGGTCTTTTCCACCCCCTTTTTTTGGAAAATGATTGGAACCGATTCTCATATGGCGTAGAGATTTAAAAAGTTAAAACCTTAAAAAGTGTACGACTCCACGTACAGCCACTCTACAGTAGGTTAAATACAAATAGCTATTATACTATTAATATGTAAAATTATTGATTATTGTCATTTGATACTGGTATAATTCTTATAAAAGCATGTATCCATAAGCTACAATGGGAGTTATATTTTTGTTACCTCAACGCTATCCCTGGGTGTGAGGGGTGTAACAATATCAGGGGAACCCTTTACTGCTGCCCTGGGCGTAAAGGGGAATTGCATTGCAGGGGTTGTGAATAAAGTATGTATATATCTTTAAATTTTCAATAAAAAATGGAGTTAATATTTTGAAAAAAAAAACAATCCAAGCCCCTCCCCCCACCATAAAAAAATGGTTCGTGCCTTTGAATTTTCCGTGATGTTTTTAGAGCTAATTTTGAGATGACCGCCCTTCGGGCCGGGCCTTCGGGCAATCCCATTTTCGATCACTCGTATATATACAGCATCTACTATACATAGAAATGTAGAAGATAGTAGCGGTGCATAAGAATCTCGATTTATAGAGCACACACCGGGAACTTGAAATCCCCCCCGCCATCCCGCTTACAGGTGTGTGTATTTGTTAGCTCTTGTTTTATACAGATCTTTCGAATAGAAACAGTAATAATCGACACGCACGAAATAAAAATAACAACAAAGTTCCAGACAATAAATTTTGCTACGCCTGACCCGCGTTTCGTCTATTCAAGACTCATCAGAGGCGCTACACCAAAATATTGAAAATGCCAAACACTGCTTAATTATGAAGAGCATAGAACAATTAAACCAAAAATACCAAAATGGGGAACCAAATTATTACTCAGATGATCAACCTATGAACCTTAGGGTTTAGACAATTTTGAAATTTAAACCTTTGATTTGTTCTCCAACACAAAAGTGTTGGTGCCGGAGCGGGCTTACCTCGGGGAATCAAAACTCCACTGTGACCAGCAGTGCTAACCTTCACGGGTGTTCAAAATAAAAATTACAACAAAGTTCCAGACAATAAAATTAATGCTACGCCTGACGCGTGTTTCGTCTATTCAGGACTCATCAGAGGCGCTACACCAGAATATGCCAAGCACTACTTAATTATGAAGAGCATTATGAGAACAATTAAAGAAGAAAATTAATGTACACTTTCACTCAAATATTTACATCCACATACTAACTTTATACTATAATCTTTGGGTTAAATTCAAGTGATTAAAGATTTATGAATGGACTTTAATTTTTACTTTCGGTTCTATTTTTAGATTAGGGAATTCCAATCTAGTTTTTCGAAAATCTCTTGAAATGTAGCCATTTTTTTGTGGAATGATGTAGTGTCAGGACTTTACCAGACCTAAATGAAATTAGATTTATGGGGGTAGGTTATTAAGACTGATAGTTTGTATTTTGGTTTTTTAGTTTGTTGAGAGTTATAATAAACGGACCATTTAATTTGAAGGGGGAGGCCTTGATTTTATGTTATATTATATAAGTTGCAAAGGGTACATATGTCCGTCAGTCAGTCAGTCAGTCAGTCGAACAGATATCAGTCAGCTGCACAGGGGTCCCATATGGTGGGATACGTTTTCAGGTCTGTCGATCATCTATTCTACTTTCTGTTTAACGAGCCAACTTAGACTTTTTTCACTAAATTTTCAGGGTTGAAAATTTTCGTCACAGATTTCTCAACAATTATTAATTGTAGGTATTTGATATTTGGTATGTAGCTTCAGGTAGGGGTCCCATATGGTGGGATACGTTTGCAGGTCTGTCGATCAACTGTTAAACAAGCCGACTTAGAATAAGATTTTTTTCACTAAATTTTCAGGGTTGAAAATTTTCGTGACAGATTTCTCAGCAACTTTTAGTCATTGGCTTTTGATATTATTTACTTAGCTTCGGGAAGAGGTCCCATATGGTGGGATACATTTTCGGGTCTGTTACTCATTTACTTCCTGTATAACGAGCCGACTTGGAAACAAAATGACTGTTTTTTTTTATTCCTAACACGAAATAGATAATCTCTGTCCATAATGTGGACGCGTGGGATATGTGAGCGTGTTCACTAAGTTTCATCCATTTTTTAATTTTTTTAATGCGTCGCGACAGAATTTTTATTTTTGAAGATTTTTTTTTATTATTAGCATTATTTTATATAGCAGAAATCCTTCTTCAGAATACTTTTTTTCCTTTCCCTTTGCTGCCAATATATATTTTTTATCAAAAATTATTTTCACAATATATTTTTTTTAGGAAAAAAACCAAGCCCCTCTTTCAAGATAAATGATCGGTCCCTAAGTAAATATGACTGAGTCTACTCAAGGTTCATCCAACTTTCTGTTTTGGACGGTGGCGATGGGGAGGGGTTAACTTCAGTTGTGTATACACGGACATGCGGCTTTTTCGTGTCTAAATGTAAATGATTGGATGTATTTTTTTAAATTCAGGTAATTTTTGGATAGTAAATTAAAATGCAAGTTTATGACAAAGGTTTATTTCCCGGCACAAAACTGCTACTTTTGCGAATCTTTCTTGATGATGAATATTCATTTATTATCGCAAACATAGCATATTATATTCAACCTGCAAAAAAAAAAGAATTAAAACTTTTACAATAATGATGACGAAAAAGAAAAAAAACCTAATTTTTATTTTATTATAGAACATAGATTTAAAAATTACCAAGACTTACCCTTTACTATGTACAATTACTAAAAATCTGTATTGTATAGTATATTTTGTGCTTAATTGTACTAAATTGTACTGCATGGCCCATTATGTCGAGGATATTTTCAGAGTATTGTGTGATACATGTATTATATGTAAGTAAAGAATTCGACCTATGAAATAACAAGTTTTTCTGATTTCATATAACAGTCTTTTTGTTTTTAGTTAAAATTCTTTTCATTGGCGGATTTAAACAGAACTAAAACCAAAATATTGCAAGACGCGAACCTACTGCCGACATATTAAGGTAAATTCTCGATCACCAGTGGCAATTTAATATTCTTAAATTAAAACTATATTTATTTGATACAACCTGTTTCTAAAGACCCTAAGCAAAAAACACCTCTGAAGATATTTTTATTTTATCACCGCTTTTTTCAGTGTGATATATGGGTGACCATAAGCTACAATAATGTAGCTCCTTTGACATCTTTGATTGGGCGGAGCTACAATGCGGTCCCATTACTCATAATGGAGCAATGCCGAAAGCGAAATCACACCGAGCGCAATTCAATCCATTAGGCGTCAAATTTGGTACTTAAAAATCGCTTATAGTATTTTAATTACGAATGCATTTTAGATATTCCGACATTTTGTGCAATTTCGTGAAAATATCAATTTTTGAAGTCCCTTGATCATGAACGTTATAATGAAGTTCAGGATCAGAATAATAACTTTCAGGATCAGAATATTGAAAATGTGGGTTTTCTAACAAATTAATAGTTACCCATGTCTTTCGACCAAAATTTTTATTGACTCAATCATTGAGAGTGTTATAAGTGATTTCGAACCATCTTGAAACTTTGTTTGATTTGGAGAATGAAATTCGATTTGTTCCATTACGAGTAATGGGGCTGCATTGTAGTTCCGCCCCATCAGAGATGTCAAAGGGAATACATTATTGTAGCTAGGGTGACCGTCTGTCTAAGTGTCCCGATTGTTAAACCGTCCAAGTGTCCCGATTGTTTAAACCTCTATGTACCATTACATAATGTACACCATAATTAATTATCATGGAATTTTCAAACAAGAATCTTCGTCACATATAAAATATATGTCGATGTGTACATCTAATTAGAAACCTGGTCTTATTGTTTTTGTTTCCCCATAGGCAATGGATAGACAACGGACATTCATTAGATGACAGACAACGGACATTCATTAGATGACAGACAACGGACATTCATTAGACAACGGGCATTCATTAGAGGTTAGAAAACGGACATTCATTAGACAACGGACATTATGACAGACATTACGGACATTCATTAGACAACGGGCATTCATTAGAGGTTAGAAAACGGACATTCACTAGACAACGGACATTATGACGGACATTACGGACATTCATTAGACAACGGGCATTCACTAGAGGCTAAAAGCGAGTACGAACTTTCTTATCCACATATTCCTCTAAACCATTCATTAAACTTTTTCGGTAGAATATTTGTGACAATACATGCACCTTCCTACAATGTTTCTAAAACATTTGACTGAACAGAGATCTGTTGGAGCAGAGAGGGTATTTTTTACTTGCGTCGCCGAAGGCGAAAGCAGGTCTAGTAGTCGGCAAACTCCTTCGCAGTAGGTACTTATCCTTGCCGACTGAAAGTAAGTTACTGGATAATCCCCACTGCTGGATACTTTCATGAATTCGACAAGATTCTTGTCGAAAATTTTAACATCATTGAATTGTTAAAAAAATATATCACTAAATACCAACTTTATTTATGGCCCATAATATATTACTAAGCAAAATGATTAGATTTGTTGTAAAACCGGTTCCATAAAGCACGTACTATTTTAAAGTGAATGATTACTAAGTGTATTTAGGCTATACTAATATGAGATAGGCATTGCCTAAATGCGAGCACAGCAAAAATATAAGATGTCAATGAACAGCTTTTTACATACATTTTGAGTTGAAGAAAGCTCCCCCTATACCATGAAACATCAAAGATGAATCCTCTTTTTGGCCCTCATATGACGGAGTTCAACGCCTCAATAAAATCGTTTAGAGTTCAAAATATAAGATCTAGAGGACCCCATTTCCGAAAAGACGTGGACACTTACACTTTTGATGCACTGTTTTGATCGTATTCATTCTTATTTTAATCAGTTCATTTTCTAGAACGTTCAGTTTGGGACGAGGTATTTGAGGCGAATGAGCGTAAAAAAAGAAAATGTAAAAAAAAAAAATGAATAAAATTTGTTTTACTTATAAAATGAAGTAACTCATCGTCATCAGAATAGTTTTCTCCTTGTTCTATATTTACAAAGAAAATTTTTGGAAGGCGATTAGCAAAATTGGTAATTATTTTCAAATTTGCATCGAACCTGTGTGCACGTGAAATTGCGAGTAGCAATAATTTGGGAAAATCAATCAGGGGCCAACAGCCAAAACCGCTTCATCTGTTTAAAAAACAACATCAAGCAACTGACTGAAGAAAACGGCCCTATCTGGATATACACATGGTTCGGGACCTGTGATTTAACATAAAAAAACAAAAGGTACATCTCGCTCACATCAAGAGACAACTCAACCATAGACCACATAGTCAACCAATATAAGAAGTGCATAGAGCTGGTAAAAGCAACCCCTAACTGCAAGATCACTATACTGGAAACCCCAGTGTATTCAATAAAAGCGTGGAACACCAAACAACACCACAAAAACCCAGAGCTGTTTGAAGAACAAAATCGAGAACTAGAAAGTCAGATTATCACCTTGAACAACAAAGTAAGAGAATTGAACGATCAGAATAACGCTCACAGCCCCAAGTTCTCCGTCGACCTGCACGCAAGTTAAATTGTAAAAAAGGGAAAAAACCGGAAAGAAACAAAAACAACCTACTACAACTACAACTTATATACAGACGGGATCCACCCAGACAACCTCTTAGCCAAGACGTGGCTCCGGAAAATAGCAAAGCAAGCCTCATCAGACTGCTGGTAATACACTTGTACTCCCAAGGTGGTATGCACGGGCTCATCCGAGCTAGACCACCTGGTAGTACGAGTTAACCATCACCATACCAAACTGCAACACTGAGCCATGAATATCAACCTGATAAACATCATCTTCATTACTCACCTATTCTTATGCCTAGGGAAAAACACCACTTAGAAATCATGGGAACACCAACAACTCCTGACCTGCACAAAGATAGATAGCTTATCTTACATCAAGAGAAGACCACTCACACTACCTACCCACAAAGAACCAAAACAGAACATCACACTCCTCCTAATCCTATTATGTGGAGATATAAAAAGCAACCCTGGCCCAACAAAGAAGCAAGAAACGGTCTACCCATGCGGACTCTGTCAGTACCCAGTAACCTGGTCAAACGACGGCATTTGTTGTGACGATTGCAGCATATGGCACCACAGAACCTGCATCGAACTTTGTTCCACAGATTATGAACTACTACAGCGCCCCAACGTACAATGGCTATGTTGCAAATGTGATAGCATCAACATCACAACATTTACTTTCCACAGCTATCAATTGAATGAAACAAATTACTACGACCCAATATATACAATGAAAACATCACCATGGACTCTCTAACATCAAACATGTTTAGCCCACTTAATTTAAGCAAGCAGTCCTAAACGACGAACATCATCAGCAAGGTCAACCAACAGCACAAACTTAACAAGATCCACAAAGTCTAGAACAAACAGCAATGTATTTGACCTACCAGAGAAAAAGAATCTAAGAATACTCACAGTAAACTGTCGAAGCATCAAAGACAAGAAATCAGAATTAAAAGCGGCCTTAGATTACATAAAACCAGACGTGTTATGCGGCAGCGAATCATGGTTAAAAGGGAAACAACCAGGAAAGAGCCCAACGAAGGATGCCATCAAATCATGTGAAATTTTCCCGAATGATTATTCTTGCTACAGGAACGACAGAGGAAAACTAGGTGGAGGCAACAAAGACATGATATCGATAGAACAACCAGACCTAGTAACTAAATGCGAAATAGAATGGGTAAAGATACAACTCAAAGGGAAAAAAGAACAACTAAAAGGATCATTCTACATGCCCCACAGAGATATGAAATGCCTAGACGAACTGGAGAAATCACTCGAACTAGCAAGCAAAAACTGCAAGAACATCACACTCTCAGGAGATTTCAACTGCCCTGACATAGACTGGGAGACACTAACAGTAAATAAGAACGCCAGCGACCGAGAAGTACAAGCAAGATTAGTAGAAATAACAACAGCACATAACCTGTCGCAAATGCACAATGAACCGACCAGAGAAAACAACCTCCTGGATATCATCCTTACAACAAACCCATCACTAGTAAAAACATCTGGAAACGTACCAGGAATCTCTGACCACGAAATGATCGTTACTGACTGTGACACAAAGCCACACTACCAAAAGACTAAACCAAGGAAATGCTATGTATTCTCCAAAGCAAATTGGGAGGAACTCAACAAGGGCATAGAAATAACATCAACAAAACTACAACAGATGCACAAGGATGGGGAAAACTCACAAAACTTGTGGGACACCTTCAAGAATGAATTAAACGCTAATCTGGACAAATACATACAATCAAAGACCATCAAATCAAAGAACAAACTACCATGGATTAACCACAAAATTAGGAAAAATGTTCAAGAAGAAAGCTAGACTATACAGCCAGGCAAAGCGCAGCAACAAATGGAACAACTATAGACAATGCCAAAAAGAGGTTAAGCACCAAGTAAGAAAAGCAGAATGGGAATACATTAACGGGCAAATACTCAAAGGGCTAGAAGAAAACAACCCAAAGCCATTTTGGAAATATGTAAAATCCAAGAAAAATGACAACATTGGAGTATCACCCCTGAAAAACAAAGGGAAATTATTCAGCGACAGCAAGACAAAAGCCGAGATCCTGCTTCAACAGTTTAGATCAGTATTCACCAAAGACAACAACCACCCAATGCCAGACACAACAAAGTATGTGGACCAATCCATATCTCCACTACTCATAACAACCAATGGTATAGAAAAACTACTAAAGGCAATCAACCCAGCCAAAGCTTCAGGACCTGACGGCATACCAAACCATATCCTAAAAGAATGTGCAACCACCATTGCTCCAGGACTGCAGGCCATCTTTTAACGGTCAGTAGACACAGGCACACTCCCAAGTGATTGGCTCACAGCAAACATCTCCTGCATCTTCAAAAAAGGCGACAAACACCTCGCCGAGAACTACCGCCCTGTATCACATCAGTCCCAAGTAAATTATTAGAGCACATCATGTGCAGACATCTCCTAAAACATCTAGAGAAACATAAGGTATTGACATCTTTAAATCATGGCTTCCGATCAGGATATTCCTGCGAAACTCAACTGCTCGTCACTACAAACGACTTCATGCAAGCCTATGACAAAGGGGTCCAAACAGATGTCGCGATACTAGATTTCTCCAAGGCATTTGACACTGTCCCACATAACAGACTACTGCATAAGATAGACAGTTATGGAATAAGAGGACCCATTAACAACTGGCTACGAATGTTCCTGACCAAAAGATCAATGAAGGTAGTAGTGGAAGGAGAAAACTCAGAAGAGGTGAAAGTTGACTCAGGCGTACCACAGGGAACTGTTCTAGGACCCATTCTCTTCCTTTGCCACATCAACGACCTGCCTGACTCTGTAAAATCATCAGTTCGCCTTTTTGCAGATGACTGCCTGCTTTATTGGAACATCAAAACAGCAGAAGACCACACCATCTTACAATCGGACCTGCAGAAACTAGAAGAATGGGCGGAAAACTGGGGAATGAGGTTTAATGCCAAATAGTGTTACATTATGAGCATACGAAACAAAAACCAGAGATTCTACACCCTCAACAACCACATCCTTCAACAGGTACAGAACAACCCGTACCTTGGGCTACAGATCTCAGAAGACCTGAAATTGACCACCCACATAGCCAATGTAACCAAAAAGGCCAGCTCAACCTTAGGCTTTCTACGAAGAAACCTGAAATACTGCCCCAAGGAGTGCAAGAAACAAGCATATATTTCAATGGTAAGATCAACCATGGAATATGGAGCCCCTACAATACCGGAGACATCAACAAGCTAGAAAGAGTCCAACGACAAGCTGCCCGGTTCATCACCAATGACTATAGATCCAGAGATGAAGGCTGTGTTACATCCATGCTGGCCAAACTACAACTCAAGGAACTTAGAGACCGGAGAACCAGCCAGAGACTCATTTTCTTGTACAAGGTGGTTGAGGGACTGGTACCAGCCATAGAAGCCGAGGAATATCTAAAACCAGTCAAACAGAAGCGCCAAATAAGACCAGAGGCATGTAGTGACTTTATTACTACCAACATAGTTGATAAACAAACAAGGAACAATTCGAAGTGCTTCGAAGTACCTACAAGCAAATCGGCCCAGTATTCCAATTCATTCTTTATAAGAACTGTGATCGACTGGAACCACCTGGACAACATCACCTGTTCCGCAAAGAGCGTTGAGAGCTTCATAATAACTCTATACAGCAGACAATAAACGCTGCTCTCTCCCCGTCGAGTTAGAGCCAGAATTGGTACCTTCGACGTAACAGATTCAGATTCAGATTCAGAATATCCGGCCGAAAAAAAAATCAGTATCAGCATTAGGCATTTTTTTAGCGGGAACTTGCTGTAGTGCCCGCTACGAGCTGTGCTCGCTATAATCTACGTGGTTGTTATTGTGAGTACTTGTCATGGTTTGTAACTTAGAAAACTGGGGTCACAATAGGTCACAGTGGGGTCACAAGATGTCATCAAAAAAAGAAGTCCGGAAAGTTAAGCCCCAGTCACACTGTCACGTTTCGGCTATCCCGTTCTACTACGTTTTAAAACGTCACGTTTCAATGTAATTTATTGTCATAGTTTTCGGTTTCAACGTTTCACTAGGTATATGCTACGTTTTGAAAGGTTTCCCCACGTTCTATTACGTTTTACTACGTTTACCCAGGTTTAACAGAAGCCGTTTCGTTAGGTTTTACTACGTTTTGCTACGTATCAGGTACGCTTCATTGGGTATTACTAGGGTTTGTCAGGGATTACTAGGTTTACAGTACGTTTGATTACGTATTGATGCGGTTTTGTTGGGTTTGTGCTACGTTTAACTGCGTAGTACTACGTGTCACTACGTTGTTATTGATTCTTCTCGAAAACCGCGTCATTTTGAGTTTCTCATATATCAAAAATTCTATCATTTCACTTTTAAACCAGGCTTCTTCGAAAAAAGGCAGTCTTGAATTTGAAGAAAAATGAATCAATGTGAATTGTAACAGCATTCAGATTCTTAGAATCTAGTACATTTATATTGTGTATTAAAAATTTAAGACTATTCATGTATTAAGAGGTAAACATGTTCCGTGCCAGGTGTATTTCAATAAGGCCAAAAGTAAGAAAAAAAATGTTTGTTTGTTTTTAGCCATAACTTCAACAATGTGATATGATGAGTCTTGTATGACACAATTCTCTTTCCATTTTTTAGCAGTTGGTATGATTGCATATAAATTTTTGGCTTGAAATTCCCTATTTACCTAACACTAATAAATTTTTGGCTTAAAATTCCCTATTTACCTAACACTAGAACCCTTGGACCGGAAACATCAAACGATCATTTTCTTATGGGTGGCCTAACTATATTTTTTCGTCCTCCATCGGATGGAAATCTTGTAGCCATATGCTTTCCGTCAACTCAAATAAGAGCATGGTGAAACTGCCAAATAGCGCTAAACTGCTGAGCTGCATTTATCCATCCATTTTCATATGCATCTTCCGTGTATTCATAAATCATTGCCTCGCTCTCGATTTCCAAGTACGACATTGGAAATTGTGTTGTATAGAGCCCCAAGTGGGTACATGTACATTACAGAGAATGGTACTAGTAATTGTACCCAGTAGCAATCAAACATAAAGTTCCATGCAGGCAATACATTTTGTTACGCCTGACATGCATTTCGTCTATTCAAGACTCATCAGGAGGCGCTCTACTCAAATATTGAAAAAGTCAAACACTACATGAATATGAAGAGCATAGACTAAATAACAAAAATATGCCGAACTGGAAAGGTAATATTTTACTCTAACTGAGATCAACCTATACCTGAGGTAGAGAGAAGCTCGGAATTTTGACAATTATAAATATAACACTGATATGATTTTAGCTTTTATATGATCTTAATTCAGCACATAAGTGTTGATAACGGAGCGGGTCAACCTCGGGGTATAATAACTCCAACAGCAGTGCTAACCATCATTTGTTAGAAATAAAAAAATAAAACAAAGTTCCGGCCAATAAATTTTGCCACGGCTGTCGCGCATTTCAACAGTTTAAGGCCAACTGGCAGTGCCTTTCCGAACCATGGGTTTTCTTATCAAGTCTTGATGTCCGTCTAGCCACAATCGCAGCAAACATATCCTGGTCAGCTCGCAAAAGGTATTTAAAAGAAACAATATCCTCACATCTCAGTTCATCATAAAGTTGTTCATATATGCCGAATAAAGATAACAACATAACTACCGAATTTGAATGCCCAATTTAATATAGCAAGAAGAAAAGACAAAACATTGAAAATCCCAATACAAGAATTTCAAAAATATATGATGTGTTAAACCAGGTTTTATGGCACCAAACCTCCCTCTTCCATTGTGATCCAAGGAACTAGGGTCTTTTACTTATTTGATCTCTCAACCAAATTAAAAGCACTCTTCGTACCCCCTGCATGGTACCGGCTCTGGTTATACTGAAGCAACAACAGCCTCGACTGCAAAAAGTGTTCGTGCAGCAATATTCAAACTCCATGATTATTCTTTAATATTATGTGCAAAAATAGGTGAAAAGTGGCAGTAAGCGTAGTAATGCGTAGTAAAACGTCATGATGCCTAATAAAACGCAAGAAAACGTGATAAAACCTACCAAAACGTAACATAAAACGTAATGAATCGTACTAAAACCCATTGAAACCTCGTGAAACGCAACAAATACCTAGGGAACCGTAGTAAAACCTGCTGGTTGGCATTCGCTACGTTTTACTAGGTTTCCATTACGCTTTTGCTAGGTTTTGATACGTTTTAACAACGTTTTAATACGTTTTAGTACGTATTTGCTACGTATAAATTTTTAGCCACGTTTGTGTTGTGCAAACGATACAATTGGGACGTGCCACGTTTCTGTCCAGGTAAGTCTACGTATATAGCCGGTTTCAACTACGTGTCGGTACGGTTCGTTACGTTTATAGCCGTTTCACTACGTTTTAGAAACGTAGTAAAACGGGATGCCGAAACGTGACAGTGTGACTGGGGCTTTAGGGCCCTAAAGGGGCCAAAAAGCGACTTTTTCATTTGTTTCCACAATAACTTTTGTTCTGGTTGACCAAATGCTATGAAACTTTACAGTAATGTTACTTACAATAAAAGGAATGATTGGCATGATTTTGGATGTCTCTTCCTTTTTCGTTTAGAAATTAGGGGCCCAAAAGGGGCTGGAAATGAATTTTAATTTGTTTTTACAACAATATATTAAGTTCTGGTTGACTGATTGCTATGAAATTTTACAATAATGTTTCTTACCATTAACTGATTGATTGGCATGATTGTTTAGGTCCCCTCTTTCTCTGTTGAGAAGATAGGGGCCCGAAAGGGAAAAAAATTCAACTTTTTTAGTTATGGTCCGATTTTGAAAAAAAATGCAAGTTAATTTTTGTCATATATTGAATATAAAATGGAGGAAAAATTTCTTCTTGTTTGTAAACTAGGACTTACAGTAAAGTTAAATCAGTTTTTCTCTATTTATAAAACCACTAATGATCTACATGTTGGGCTTTCATGTACTATAAAATCATAATACATACATGTTAAAAAGTATAGAAGCTAACTTTGGTTTTTTTTTTTGTATCCATGAAATAAGACAAAGTCTCAAAGTCTGTAAACTTTATTAACGTACCCCATTTTTGTCTAGCCTTCTACGAATTGTCGCAGAATGTGAGACAAAGGTATTTCTTTCCAACGGCGGCGGTGAAAACTTTTATTTAAGACTTTTGTGAAAATTAATTACTTGAAAAGTGTAATATTAGATTAGCTAGCCACCTGATATTTGTTATACGGAGAGTTGAAGTTATGGTCAGTGAGGTCTACGCAAACTTCATAAGACTTTTGTGGAAAATAATATCTTTAAAAAAGTATAATAGTTAGGCATCTGACATTTAGGCTATCAAGAAATTAGGTGGAGGTCTGGTCTTTACGCCCGTCACTATGTCATCTGACCTTGACCTCATTTTTACTCTAAATGGCTGTTCATATTGTTTTTTTTTTGTGTGTTCAGTCGTTTATGTTTGTAAAGTCTGTTTCTCGATGACTATGATATCTAAAATCAATTTAGTTGGTCCAGAGATTTTTCTTGGTGGTTAAATGTCATTCAGTCACCTGCCACATGACCTTGACTTTTAATGATTTAAGGCCTAGATGAGGCCAACCAAAATGTATGTATGTTTAGGATTTCCCTACCTACCCTATCTTCTTCTTCCTACCCATCACCATTTTATTTCTGTTTTTAGGAAAACATCGCTAAAAGTCTCCTTTTTGATAGTCTGTGCCATAGGAGACTTCATCAAATGATTTTTTTTACATAAAATGAATTAATAAACCTACATGAACCATAATTTTTTAATCAATGGAACCCTAGTCAGACAAATATTTTTTCTTGGCTTGGCCTAAACTTTAATGTGTTTTGTGATGGTGCAAACAGGCGGACATACTTGTGGTGGCCACGCTTGTTTTTTTCTTTTTCTTTTTTCTTTTTATTTACCTGTGCAGTAGAACGACAAACTAGTATTGCTACACCGACAACAACCTTTGTTTCGAAAGATCCTGAGATGTTTTTTTTCAAAATAATTATAGCACCCCTCGTTAAGTTGAAAAATGGTTGATGTCTAACTATCAATGTCAACATTTTACTAGCACCTCCATACCTCCATATCTCAAGAACAAGAAGTCCTAGGTTGATGATACTTGTTTTGCCCCAGTAGAAGCTTAGCAATTTTTTTTGAATTATACCTTAATGTTTTGGATGACAGAGTTTGACAATTATACAATTAAAATTGTTATGCCACCTTGAAAACTTCTGACCAGAACAAATACCCAAGCCGCCTTTAGGTTAAATGGTTAGTGTCATATTGTGGTACTGTGAGCCATGTTAAAGTTCAAGTTTGTTTTTTTATTTATGAAAGTACAGGGGAATTTACAAAGAATAATTAATACCAGCAGGCGAGACATATTTTAGATTTAACTTTTGGCGGGGGGGTCTTGAAAAGAATATTTGCTTTAAAGGACATGTGAACTTACTTGCGACCAAAAAACAGACATATATAAGTATTTTCCCAGTTGAAAAAAAAAAATCAACTCGAACTCGAAAAAAATAACTTGCACTCGATGATAAACTCCACTTAGGTATTTGAATCAGCGCCTTAGACCTTTTGGTCACCGATGAAATAAGTAAGAATTGAACATATACAAATAAATTTCACACGTGTTGAATAATTTCCTTTTATGTCGCAAGTAAAAATTCCACCACTGGTAAAGCTTTAATCCAAAAGAGCAGTTGAACATGATCTTATGGTATTAACAATCTGTTTATTTTACAGTTCAAATTCCATTCAGTGGTGGATTTAAACTGAAACCAAAATATGGCAAGGCGCGACACTGCAGATATATTAAGGTAAATTTTCGACCATGAGTAAGGCCCAAACAAATATTTGTCTGTTTCCTGCTACCCTACCTACCCTATTTTTTGGGCCCTACCCTAAAGTTTTTATTGGCATTTTTGACAAGCACCGTTAAAGTTGGGATTGCTCCCCCATTGAATCAATGTAAAATAATATTGTTAAAAAAATTCCTACCTACCTACCCTAATTTTCAAGAGAAGAAAGCAGGAAACAAACATATATTTTGTTTTTGGCCTAATATAAATGTTATTTGATACAGCCTCTGTTTCTTAAGGATGAGGAAATTCAACAACAATTAATTCATAAGATTATTAAAAAAAATATCATTGGTTTAGCAAGTTGGAAAAAAAATATAGTGATAGGGGTGTTTGTCTGTCCAAGTTAACCTTAGGGTACTTTATGCATTATCCGTAACTCCTTTCAATGCATACAATGAATTATCATTAACTTTTCAAACAAAACCTCCATTGTCACATATACTAAGTAATTTAGAAAAAAGCGTCTGATTGTTAACTGATTTTAAGTTTCCCATTGACAGTGGGCATCCAGTTGATGACAAGAGTGTTCACAAACTTTTACACAATCTTTGTGATATAATGTGCACTTCTATTACAAAATTTGATCTGATGGATATATGTTGAAGCAGGAAGGGTACTTACAAAATGTATTAGTGAACTAATGCTCATAGTTTTTCTATTGAAATTGACATCACAGGTTAATACCGGCTAAATTGTTAATACTGGCAATTAGAAGACACTCCAAAAGACAACAGGTACCGTTAATTGTTTTGGACTATATTCAGTTTTCTAGCGGTAAACGATAGCTGGTAACGTGTTGCTTATAGTTTCTTGAGTTTACAATACAATCACAGTTCAAATGTTCTGTACAAATACCAAAACGGGTACAAAACGACTAATTTGGTTTTGCTGTATATCAATATTTCAAGGAGAACCCTCTCGTCAGCAGCAGTGGAAGGTCAAAAACCAAAAGAATTGAATGAAAAATACTCAAAACCAAAATGCTCGAACAGGGAAGCCAAATCCATCACGGTGACCGAGGATATCGACCATGTGCAGTACTAAGAAAGTGTTTGTTTTTGTTTAGCAATTAAAACTGAACATATGAAGAACAAAATAACAATTTATTGAAGAAATAATACTTATATAAGATAATATATTATTAATATTTACGCCGTATACTTCTAACATTTCTCATATATTTTTTTCAATAATACAAATCCTTCAAAATATATTCCTGCCAATATATTGATGTTTCTTATATAGGTATAACATGATTTCAGCTAAATTCGTTTTCAGAAATTAATAATTTAAACTATATATATTGCGTTGGAATACGTTTGAAACGTCTTAAGTCACCAAGGTGTCCTAAAGTTAGGAGAAAAAGTACGGAGTATCCCAAATTGAGAGACCTTCGAGAACATGACTTAAGTTTAGGAAGCCTCTCAAGAAAGACTTGGGAAGGGCCCTAAAGATAGGAATGCTTCGAGAACACCACCCCTGGTGTTTTAAACAATTATAAATTTAACAATCTAAAATTTCAATAAAATATAGTAACACGTATTGCTTTTATTTGGATAATTCAAACGCTGCAAAAGCTTCCGTATCATTTACTTCATTTTCATTCAATATCTATAAAGAGGAATAAATGTAAAAACGGCTTGCAATATAAATTGGTATACCCCTTATTGTGGTATTTTAAGCAATGTAAGAATTCAAGTTTGTGTTATTTTGAATTTAAGAATGAGCAGTGGAATTAACAAAATATCCTTCCAGCAGGCGAGAGTAAACTGATAATATGAAAAGAGGGAATAAAACTTTTTATTTTCCATTTCAGAAATCTCGGAAGAGGACGTGGTCGTGGTAGGGGAGGAAATAGAGAATTTGCAAGCTTAGAACAGGTGCCATGGAAACGCATTTTAGGCTTTAAAAAACTTGAAGAATTACAGAATAAAGATGCAAATGACATAGTTCTCACATTGGATAAATACAAAGAACAGTTGGAGAAAGCATTAGCGCAAACGACGGCAGATAGCGACAAAACTGTCTATCTTCTTTTTTTGCATTGCCTTTCGAAATGTTGTGAGTGTGAGTCATTGCCCAATCAAATAGTCAACATTTTTCACATTGTTGAAAATTCGGAGTTTCTGAATGACTTTGTCGGGATCGTTGAAGACATGATGAATGAGATTGACCGCCCAAGAAGACAGATGGAGTGTCGACATCAGCTGCGTCAAATTCTTACGATTCTTACCAGAATGAATGACATGCTTCCAAAATCAAAATTGAAGATCAGAGGAATCTTGTCTACTATTGATACCTTTGTTAATGTCCTAAAATCAGACACGGCCATTTTAGATGATGAATTATGGGACATGTATGAAGCCTTAATGAGTAGAAAACACGAGAGAAAATCTACAACGAACCGTAGACAGCAGTATGACGCGGATGATGAGGAAGAACCCGAAGGAGATTTCAGAGAGTTTCCGCTATTTCCAACAACAGAGGAGGTTAAAGCACCGAAACCACCCAAACTGCGTCGCAACAAAACAGATGAAGGGTACGAAAGCCTTGATCAATATCTTGATACACAGTATCGCTTGCTCCGCGAAGACTTTATTGCACCGCTACGTGAAGGTATTCGAGAATACATGGAAGCTGTACACGCACAGACGCCAGCAAAAAAATTACACGAAATTCGAATTTACCGTGATGTTCAAATTATCAGCCCAGTTTGTAACAATCACGGTCTATGCAAACGAGTAAGTTTTTATTATCCTAGAATGAGTAAATTGCGATGGGAATCGAGCAAACATTTGATATATGGTTCACTTGTGTGTCTGTCGTCAGACAATTTCCAAACTGTATGGTTTGCAACAGTGGCGGATAGAGATTTGAAAAACGTTCGAAAGGGGCTAATAGATATAAAATTTGAAAAGGACTACGAAGAAGTTTCTCACATTCCACCCGACACTAAGTTCGTTATGGCCGAAACAACAGCCTATTTTGAAGCCTATAAACATGTCTTGGTTGGATTACAGCGCTTTCGGGAAGGAGATTTGCCTTTCGCGGACTATATTGTAAAGCTCGAATCAGAAGTAAAAGAACCTGCGTACATTTCAAGAATCCCGGGCCGACGATACGATTTGCGTCCCTTGGTTGATGAAGATATCGTTTTAGATGATCGGAACATAGATTATGACGAAACAGGTTACAAGTTTAGTGACGCAGCAGATGATGCAAAAGGTATAATCGTTCAAGATCAGAGATCATGGCCTCCACCAGAACTGTTGCATTTGGATATAACACAGCTTAGGGCGGTAGAAACAGCACTCTCAAAAGAATTTGCAGTAATCCAAGGGCCCCCAGGTACAGGAAAGACTTATATCGGTTTGAAAATCATGAAGGCACTGCTTCACAATAAACATATATGGAGTATTAACCCGGACACAGGGATAGAGGAAAAACGACCAATCCTCGTTGTATGTTATACAAACCATGCATTAGACCAGTTCCTTGAAGGTATTGTTGGGATATATGGTGGAGAGGTACTTCGTCTAGGAAGTAGGAGTTCCAGCGAAATTCTACAACCGTTGAGCATTGTTAGCAAAAGACGAACAATGAGAATGAACAGAGACGTACCATTGGAAATCCACTCAAGCAAAATGGACGTCAAGCATGGCATGAATTCCCTTAAAGAGGAAGTCAATAAAATTGCGGATAGAATAGAAAAGGCAAAAAGGGAAATTCTTCACGAAGACGCCATAAAACATGTCATGGGAGATCTTTATGATCAACTTAGAGAGGGTTTCGAATCAATTGTTCATGATGTGTATGGTTTGGAAGTCAAAGAAGAAGTCTTAGTAAAACAATCAGCAATTTTAGAATGGCTAGGTTTTGGGGAGTTTCTGGGATTTGAACCACAGTTTGCTGAAAACACAACAAAAGAAGAAACCACACAAATTGACCAAGGTCCAGTCGATGAAAATGGTGTAAATGCACAGCGTTTCGATGCAGAAAGAAGACCAAATGATTTTATAAATGTTTTGGATGAAAATGATGTTGAAATAGCAAATCGTCGCACAACTATTGTCGATTCTGACAGCGAAGATGAGAACGATGATATGGACGAAGTTTTGAAAAGGATTTTAGAGGAAAACGTACCACTTGTTGCATTGGACGTGTCTGAGCTAGATCTTAACCTGCGGAAACCAAAGGAAGAAGGAATGAGATGGAAAAAGTTGAATAAGAAAGATAAAGGATTGAAGAAAAGGATAAGAGAGAAACTGGCATCCAACGATCGCATGTCAGAAGATGATGTGAATAACATCAACCATTTCGTTTGGGATCTACTTCCGGACGATCGATGGCGTTTGTATCGATACTGGTTAAAAACTTACTGTGAAGATTTGCAAGATCGTATAAAGGACAAAGAACTAAAATTTGAACAGACTTGTAAAGAATATCAAGACATCATTATGCAAGAAGACAGATTCATAATGAAAAAATCAACCGTTATTGGACTCACAACCACATGCGCAGCAAGGTATCAAGCAGTACTACAGGAAATCGGTCCGAGAATAATAATGGTTGAAGAAGCGGCAGAAGTTCTGGAAGGTCATGTGATTACTACACTTAGCAGACGCTGTGAGCATTTGATACTTATTGGAGATCACAAACAATTGAAACCTAAACCCACGGTTTACAAATTGGCAAAGGACTATAATTTAAATCTTTCTCTATTTGAAAGAATGGCCTGTAACAACATTGATATTAAAAGCCTTTCTTTGCAACATCGTATGAGACCAGAAATGTCACAAATGATGACAATAATCTACCCGGATTTAAAAGACCACGAGATAGTGAAAAACTACGAGAGTGTCCGAGGTGTTTCGGGAGATATCTTTTTCATTAATCACTCTGAACACGAGTCACCCGAAACAGACCTAAGAAGCCATTCAAACAAACACGAAGCTGAATATCTGGTTCAGTTGTGTAGATATCTTTTGCTTCAAGGATACAAGCCACAACAGATAACCGTTCTGACAACGTATTCTGGACAACTCCATGAGTTAAAGTACAACATGCCAAAAGATGAATTTGAAGGGGTTCGCGTGACAGTTGTTGACAATTACCAAGGAGAAGAGAATGATATCGTTCTACTATCCTTGGTTCGTAGCAACCCAGATGGAACAATTGGTTTTCTCAAAGAAGACAACAGGTTGTGTGTGGCGATGTCACGTGCTAAAATAGGTTTATACGTCATCGGAAATTTTGACATGTTGGCAGACAAGAGTCCTACCTGGAGGGAATTTGTAAATCATGCCCAAAGGAAAAAATTCATTGGTAAAAGTCTTCGACTCTATTGTGAAAACCATCCTGATGCTACCGAAGCAGTTATTCAGGCAGAGTATCCTTCCGATTTCAAACGTTCTCCTGGTGGTGGATGCAAACGGCCTTGTGAAAAGCGATTAAAATGTGGTCACACGTGTCCAATGGTATGTCATCATACAGATAGAGAACACAAAGATGTCCAATGTAGCAAACCATGCATAAAGACTTGCCCAAATGGACACAGATGCAACAGACGATGCAACCAAGACTGTACCAAATGTGAGAAACTTATTGAGAAAACCATACCGAAATGTGGTCACAAGCAAGAAATGCCATGTTATCTAAATCCTGCTGACTTTATTTGCAAGAATACATGTGATAAAGATTTACCATGTGGCCATAAATGTGAAAAAGCTTGCGGAGAAAAGCATACTGAAAAATGCAACATCCACGTCGAAAAGCAAGGAAAGTGCAGCCATTTTACAAGCGTTCCATGTCACACAAAAAAGACAAATGTTTGTCCCAATCCATGTAATGAGGTCTTAGAATGTGGTCATCGATGCACAGGCACCTGTGGTGATTGTCACAATGGACGTCTGCATAAGAGATGCGAAGAACCATGCAAAAGAATTTTAGTCTGTGAACACCCATGTAAGGACAAATGCAACAACTGTCCACCTTGTAAAGAAAGATGTCAAAATAGGTGTGTACATAATTTCTGTGGAGAGCAATGCGGAGATGAATGTGCACCTTGTGCTGAGGACTGCGATTGGAAATGCGATCATTACAAATGCGGTCAAATTTGCTGTTCACCATGTGATAGACCAAGATGTGACAAGCCATGTAAAAAGAAGTTACGCTGTGGGCATGATTGTATTGGCCTTTGTGGAGAGCCATGCCCTAAACCATGCAGGACATGCGATTCAGATCACGAAACGTTTAAGGTACTTTTTGGCAATGAGGATGAACCAGACGCCATGTTTGTTGAGTTGGAGGACTGCGAGCATGTTTTTGAAGTTTCGAGCCTAGACAAATGGATGGATGAAGTCAAAGATGAGCAAATCAAGCTTAAAGTATGTCCTAAATGTAAAACGCCAATTCGCAAAAATCTCCGATACGGAAACATTATCAAAGAAACTTAACACAACATTGAAATTGTCAAACAGCGCATGCTTGGGCGGAAATCGGAAATAAAAGATTTAGAAAAGACAATAAATAGGACCATTTATGATTTAGAAGACACTGATGCTAGAAGAGTAAAAAAGCTCCACAATGACCTTACGAAAGGTGCTAAAGATGAAAGTACTTTAAGAACTTTAGTCGAACAAATCAAGATTTTAAAAATTCTAACTGATTTGAGGAAAAAACTTGGAACAAACGAAGGACGATCAGGCCGTTATGAAGAAATGTATACAAAGGCTCTTGCTGAAATTGATGTCGTGTTTGAGTTTACTTTATTGGCCCGTAACTATTTCACAAAACAAGAAACAGATGATTTAGTTAGAGAGCTAGACAGAATTCGTCTACTGCATAGATTTTTACGTTTTAAAGAGAGAAAAGCACTATTGGAGAAACAACTGGAAAGGGAACAGAGTCTTGATTTTATGGTTGCCGAGCAGCATCTAACGGATGGCCAAAAGTTTACACGGAAAAAACAAGATGAAGTTGAAAAGACATTAGAGGCCCTTAAAGATGTTATTCCTTTGACCGGCCTTGGTATTTCTGAAGATGAACGCATACAGATTGTCAATGCCATGGGTCTAACTCAAGGACATTGGTTTAAATGTAGAAAGGGTATGTATATTTCATAGACACTATTCAGAGAAATTGCTTACATGTAACAACACTATGAAATGATACTTATTTTTTTTTTCAAATTTAAAGGCACAGAGTGAAAAAATTTATTGCTCTTACAATCATCTTCGCTAGCCAAGGGTTCAGAGGAGGGGGGCGGATCGTGACCCTTGGCTAGCGAAGCTGGCTTACAATAAAAAAGACGTCTGACTTTCGAACAAACGCGCTCTCGATTTTCATATATTGGTTTCCTTGATAGAACGTCACGCTTAACACGAAATGTGCTATCAGAGGATTTTTCAAAATATGTTGCCTCTTGATGGTTTTCTTTACTCAAGAAATTTTATGGAAGACATATAATATTCTCTAAGGTATCTCTCAGATGAGTATTGATGTTGGTTTGTCTGAGGGTTTTTCCCCCTTCATTTCCGGATTTGACCTTGACACGCTGAATTGACTATAAGCAACTTGCAACAAGTAGGACTTAACTTCCGGGGTAGATGCGTTCATTTTCGTTACATCATTGTTCATTTCTTTTTAGTTGTTCGTTATGTTTGTTTTTATGCTCTCTGTTTCCTCAACAGATTTCAATTGTGTTGACTGGTTTTGTTTTTGCCCTTTCGGACTTTTGACATTCGAATGCTTAATTGGCCATGGAACAATGCTTCTTTCATTAAAACTTTCATGACTGACCTAAATCTTCTGGATTTTTTCTATTATTCGGTTGTATTATTTCAGGCCACGTATACGCTATCGGGGATTGTGGCGGAGCTACCGAAGAGACGAGATGTCCCGAATGTCGTGGTGAAATTGGAGGAACGCAACATCGATTAAGGGACGACAACTCCGTAGCAACAGAGATGGATGGCGCTCAGCACGGGGCTTGGTCTGCTGCAGGTGATTTGGGGAACTACGATCCATTCGAGGTTCGATTTCTGTAAAAATACGGACACGTGTTCTAAAGTTAATGAACTATTACCCTGTGTGGCATAAACTACTTAAAAGTCTTTCAAGAGATATAAACGTTCGTGTTATTGATTCAAATTTATTATGTTGTTTTTGTTTATAAAAAATAGTATAAAAATGAAAACAAATGTCAGTGAAAATAACATTTTTAGCTCACCTGAACCGAATGTCCATGTGAGCTATTGCCATCACTTGGCGTCCGTCGTCGTCTTCGTCGTCTGTCGTCTGTCGCCGTCTGTTAACAATTTAAAAAAAAAATTCTCCTCTGAAACTACTGAACAGAATTCAATGAAACTTGGTATGAATGATCCTTCGGGTATCCTGCACCAAACTTGTGTTTCGATTTCGATCCGTCAAAAAATATTGCCACTGTTACTAAAAATAGACCAGGGGGGGTCAGACTACTGTTTTTTGCTTGTAAATCAAAAAGTATAAGAGATAGATGAAATCTGATGCCATCTTACTTCTTAAGCATCAAAAGTTTTACCAAAGACTCCATTTGGTCAAAGTTGTCAGATTATCCCTAATAGGGGTTACGACTCCTTAAAAGTTGAATAATAGAGTTTTTGCTTATTTAGAATGAAAACTATTGCAGATAGAGAAAAGTTTATTCTTGCTTAAACATTCAGCTCATTTAGCTATAGAAAAGCCTTCATAGGGTTGAAATCAAGACCAGGTGAGCAATTCAGGCTCCTGGGAGCCTCTTGTTATCCCTTTTGTTTAGACCTTTTGAGTGAATTAGGGAACCAGAGTACTTTTTTTCATTTTAATAGTGTCTTTTTGTCATTGATGTAAAATTTGGTTTTAGTTTTTTTTTTAGTTTTTTGAAACATTCAATTCCAGATATTCTATATTTTTGTGTGCTAAGGTCATATCATTATATGTTTACATGTTTGTTTTTGTTTATAAAAAAAATTGTATAAAATTGAAAAAAAAATGTCATGGAAAATAACATTTTTATCCCTTTTGTTTAGACCTTTTGGTGTACATGTATTAGGAAACCAGAGTACTTGTTTTCTAATCATTTTAGTAGTGGTTTTTTTTTTGTCCCCGCCGCAACGCGTCGGAGGGACTTAGTAATGGTCTCCGTCCGTCCGTCCGTCACGTTTTTTGTGGGTACAACTCCTCGGAAACTACTGAAAGGATGTTGCTGAAACTTTACACACTGATAGGGTACAATTAGTAGATGATCATCCCATATTTGAAATTTTCAATATGGCCGCCGTTTCCATGGAAACAGAAGAAAGGTCCAAATATAGGACATCCAATATCTCGGTTACCTAGGTGCACAGGGTTCTGAAATTTTGTAGGCTGATAGAGCAAAAGGTACTCTATAATAATACGAAAAAAAAATTTGAAACAATATTTACAGTTTTTGAGTTATTAACGCATCTGTGATTTTCCGGTCCAAAAAATGGGACTTTGTCTTATCAAACATTTTTGTGGGTGCAACTCCTCGGATACTACTGAATGGATGTTGCTGAAACTTTACACACTGATAGGGTACTGTTTATAGGTGATCATCCCATATTTTGACAACCTATTTCTATCGTTTCTCAGAGAATATATTGCTTGAATTGACATACCACACAACTTTTATGCGGAGGCGGGGGACACATGGCTACGCGTAGCAATCTTGTTGGTCATTGATATAGAATTTAGTTTAGTTTTTTGAAACATTCAGTTCCAGATATTCTCTATGTTTGTGTGCTGAGATCATATAATTCGCATTAAGAATGTGTGACTGAAATGAAATATAATTTTGAATCAATAATATAGCACTCTAACATCATATTTAATTCATAAAAAACTAAATTAACATGTACTTCTTTTCTTTTTTACAATTTCATATTAGCTAATGTACAATACACTTATAGCATTTATTTTTTCTCCTATTTTTCTTATGTTTCGTAAAACGGTAGTTATCTTTAACTGCATATTAATCGTTATTTATTTTTATATTTATTTTATAATTATATAAGAAGTTTTAAAAAGCAACCCTTTTTACTTATCTTTATATATCTTTACATCAATTTCAGTTTTGTTCCCCTTCAAAATTGACGTTTAACCATCCCAAAAGATAGTTGCTACATGTAAATTAATGTTACTATAAACATATTTCTAAACAGGTTTCCATTCAAATGAATTATTTAAAAAAAAACTGTTTTTGTTTTAATTATTTGTATAAATATATAAAAACCCAAGAAAATAAGATTCCATTTTATTTAACTCATCCAAACAAGTTAGTTAGAAAACTAATAACAAAATTCAGAGTAAGTGATCATGAACTACTAATAGAAACTGGAAGATACAAAAACATTCCAAGAGATAAGAGACTGTGTACTACATGCAACATATTGGATGATGAAGAGCACTTCTTCTTTAATTGTAAACTTAATGATAATAATAGAGAACAACTATTAACCTTTTATAAAATAAATCCATATTGTAATACTTTAAATAGAACACAAATAATTAGTAAAATATTAAACCCGTCAACTCCTGAGGAAATTAAAACAGTCGTTTCTTTATTGCAACAGTCATTAGAACTGAGGGGAGGAGACTAGCAAACTGTTTTATTTTATTAAGGTTTATATGTTATAATGTTTGTATGTGTAATGTTATCTTACTATGTAGATATATGTATGTACTACGACCCAAATGGGGTAAAGTTTTCAAATAAAGATTTAATAAAGTAAATCAAACAATGATCAAGTATCTTCTAAATTTACTGACGAAAATGTTGTATTATTTTACTTTATAAAAAAAAATTAAATAATATAGATGCGCTCTTCTTGCTCCAGTTCATTTTTCATTATGATTATTTTATTAATTCTTGAATGTATCAAATGTGTCAACAAATCAACCTTTTAATTCTTAAATGTACATGTATGTTTTTGTATGTCTAATAGATTTTATGCTTGCTTAAATGCTTAGCCATCCTCCCTAATCAGGTTTTTGAGTCCACGTGGAAGCGGGACGTGGACTCAAAAACCTGACTAGGGAGGATGATGTTTAGCCTATGAAGCTCTACAATATTGTACATTGAAAAAAAGTGAATCCATAAACCCGTTTCTTATAATGTCGCATCACCATGACATACTGTAGTTATACTGGCAGAATAATTTTCGGAAAGTCTCGATAATGATCATAACTGAGTAGGAATGCCAGCTTGGTGATACAACATCTAGTTGTGACTTGCATGCTTAATATTTATGGTATTGTAAATCTTGGCATTCTTACAGTTATGCGGAAATGAAATAGAAATATGAGTCTGAAGTTAGAGAGAGTAACCTGAATTTGTTTATACCGTCTGCATGCTGTTGCAAAGCGAGATAAAGGAGTCGCTTAGACACAATGAGTCCTGGCAGCGTCCTATGGCTGCCGGCATCACACAAAATTCTGTCACAGTTTTCTGGGTATCCCCATGTTGTAGATGTTTTACATGTAGCCTTCTCCTATTGTACTATAATGTGTAAAGCTATTTCCTGTAACTCGTGTGCCGATATATAATTGTTACATGCAAGCGGCATATATCTTCCATGGAAGACCGCCATTATAGTTGAAAAAATATAAATCTTTCGAATTTACCATGGTAAAAGTTGTTCAAGTATTATATAATTTATGAAAGGGTATTTATTTATGCATTATGTACTATTTCTTTTTAGGCAAATGTCTTTTTGTACATATATATAGTTCATCACAAGATGTATACTTTGTTTTTACCATGAGTGATTTCTTATCTTAATAAAGTAGTTTTCAAGCCTTCTATTGGTCTCTTCACTTTTTTGAAATTTGTAACTTAGAAGTACGTGAAACATGCACTCATACATACTCATGAAGTTGGAGTTTCTAACTTTTGCTAAATTGGGTTTCCCTAACTTAAGTTTGTAAAACAAGACAGCTACTGTAGAACGATGAAATATTCCTAATCCTATGTCCTTTTACTGTCCTTTGCCGTCTTCTGGGGTTGGAATAAAACTTCGGAACTAAATGTATTTTGTTTTAGTTTGGTTAACCGAGTAGATTATGTCCCTTTGATCTAGATAACTCCACGGAATAGCGATTAGTTCAAATTGTTAAATATCTATATATAAAAAATTGTTAAATATCTATATATATTTTTTTCTTTTTTGTTTGTTTTTGTATCTGTTTTCAGTGGCAGATTCAGGGGGCTCTGGGGTTGGACCAGTCAGAGAAAGACCCCAATCTTAAACAAACAACAAAAAACTTAAAATAAAATACAAACAAAAGCTTTGTCAAAAATTCATGTGGCCTACGACAGGCACACATTAAATGTGGTTGGTTCAAACCAGGTATAATGGCACCAAACATTCCTCTTTCATTGCGATCTGGCGTCAAATAGTTACACGATAGTGAGTTATAGAGAGGATAGTAATTTTATTGTTTTTTTTTCTCGCAAGGATTGATTCGGAAAATTTCATCCCGTAAAAAAACCAAAAGCTGACAAATACATACAAAATAAAGCTTCAGCTTACGACAGACACACACTAAATGTTGTGAGTTATAGAGAGGGTAGTGAATTGATCTAATTGGTGTTTCTCTCAAGGACAGATTCGGCAAATTTCATTATTGAGTGTCCAGAGTCCTGGACGTAAATTGGGTTCCAGGCCAACTTTATGTGAAAAATCTAATTCCCCCAAGGAAAGAAGGGGGTTCCGCCCCCATTACCAATGGATACACCACTGACCCATACCAAAACATGTACTTGGCCATCAGAGGACCTCTTATCTGGAATTACTTTTAAGCCTATTGATTCTTTCCGTAAAACTTTACATAAATGTTTGTAATATGAACAAGAGGCGCAACTTCTGTACCAAACGGCTATAATTTTTTTGTAGCTTGAGGGAGTGTATTTATTTGTAAGCTGCGGCTTTTACATTTTCTTTTATTTTCAACCTCAATATTGCCTAATAGTATGTATTAACATATTAATATGTTTCCTTGTTCATTAAGACAAATCAATGGAATTGTCAAAAACGCAGCTACATGTATGCTAATAGAACTAAGTTTTTCCATTATCTTTTAGAATGAATTAAATGGCATCGTATATGAAACAGATGTTAATAATATTTGTTTAATGTAATTTTGTCAATCAAAGGGAAGTTTATAGTCGTGGCTAAAGGCTAAAATTCTCTGTGTTCTATGAGTCACCCAGCATATGCCACATCGCCGCCAAAGGAGACTGCCCCTGTTACAGTTGAACCGGAGACAGGGCCCGTCTCCCAACGATCGGGGGATCGGGTCGGGATTTGGGTGACTTGTTGTTAAAGACAGAAATAACTTTGATTGTAGTAGTGTGGAGCTATTTCGGTAAAAATGAACACAAATTCATAAAAAAACGACCCCTACATTTACAGACAACACTTAGTAACACACAGACGACAAGGCGAATATGAACAGCCGAACGTTCTTCCTTTTGTTGACTAGAGCGCCCTTAATGAGTGGTGCATAGACGTAGCAAAAGTTTCAGGAATATTTTTTAGTGAGTATATATCATTTAAAGGCAAAAATGATGTAGTTTCATGGCAGAGAAGTTAAAAACACGATGGTCTGGACTTGGTAGAGACGTTTCATAGAAATTTAGGCTGGAACCAGGTTCATTTACATGTGCCACGTGTATTGCGTCTATCATGCAGTAGCAATCTATTATAATGAAACCTTTAATGAGCAAAGACGATAATTAACATATAACATTAAGTTTACAGTTGACTTCTATATAGAGCGTAAATATAAAAATTACATTGAAGTTGAATCCGTAAGATAAAATGTGATTTGACCATAAAAACGCAAAAACAATAAAGAACAGACTTTGATATATGCGTTATATATTAACTCTAATTATAAGATTTTATGCACAATTAGAAAAACAATTAAATAGAACTGTGCACATTTTTTTGCAACAAGAAACGAAGCCTTTTCACATCGTCACCCGTAATGGCGAATTAACAAATGTAGATTGAACGAATCTGGAATACCCGAATGTAATTTGTCAGTTTCCATGTCCATCGCCTTTATATATCCAATATAGTGTTGCTAGCGCAGAACCCCAACTCACTCACTCACTCACTTACTAACTCACCAAAGCAATCTTTTTCTTCCAGATAGACCAGGACCAAGAAAAATAAAAAGACAATGAATTGACAACAACAATCGAATAAATCGAATTGTTCATGTACATTATGGTTATGGCATGTAGAACTGTTTATTTATAGGTTTGGCCAGTAAACATAAATAACTTTTCGAGATAAGTTTGTTTTACATTTAGACTGACCAGAAAGAGGTAATTTAAAATTCTTGTTTTGTGGTATTCCATTCTGTTGAACAAACTTTTGTGTCAGGTCAGACACAAGTAAGATGAAACGCAAAGGATTTTTTTGCTCCTAGATTTTTGTCTTCATTGAAGAAACTTTACGGTAGACAAGTAAGGAATTTCAATCTCTTCAAGTATTTATTACAAGGTCGTACGATCTCGAATTGGTTTTGCAATGATGTCTTTAACTGATCTTGGTGTGTTTCAACAATTCGGATGCTTTCCGTTCTGGAGAATCTTGCTTCATTTTCGGTTATATGCTTCCTACTTACATGCAGTTGAATTATGTGTTATGCATTTCGATATAGTGTTGTCGATAGGAAAAAAAACCAAAAATTGTCCAATGAAGTGATTCTGAAATGACTGCTCATAACTAGTTTTTGTCTGTAAGTATTACATTTAAACATGAATTAACCTACCAATTCCTTTTAAATGCCTGTACTAATGTATGATCAAATACACATGCACATTGATACTTTATTTAGGATATAAGTCAAATAGTCTTTTTGTAATTTAAAGTTTGTGAACTTAAACTTTTCAGGTCTTAACATAGTTTATGTTTTTCTAAACATCTTAGTTTGGTTATTTTGTAGTCTTTTTGATCTGCTTATTTTCTCGTTACTTTTCGAATTCTGAGAATTAGCATGCCTTTATGAAAGTTCCTTGTCTTTTTGTTTTAGTTAAAACATAATTTGATATGTGTAGCATAAAATTTTAATTTTAAGTCTTTTACATTAAGTTCATAAAGAAGACAAATCTTTTCAAAGTTTTCAACATTTTCTCTTAATCTGTTTTAAGGGTTGTTATAATGACCTATGTTTATCAATATTGACTCTATAACACAAGGACTTGCTCCCCTCTATCCATATTTTGTCAGTCAATGTGTTTAATTGTATTTCCCCTGTGTTTTCGTATGTCACATTGAATCTGACAAAATGTTGATAGAGGGGAGCTGAGTATGCATTCACTGCAAGCATTACGCCATGTGTAAAGTTTGCCAGCTTCCCTTTCCTTCATACTTGATCACCTTTATTGATATCCCCGGGGTAAGTTCAACACCCGGGTCCAACACCTGACTATCCTGTGTTTGATTACTTTATAAACCAACTTCGTAAATGTATTCTAACTCAAGTAACACAAAATTCTAGATTTTCATTTTTAATTTAACAATTACATACATTAAAATACAGTAACATAATTAACAAGTGATAATAGGAACGATTATGAATGGTTGAATGCAATTAGCGAAATTATCTTTATACATGTAGTTGAATTCTGTTAATTGGAAGCAAACACGTTCGACAGCACGACTTTTCAATATAACTTTTGAAATATTGGCAAGTGTCTATTGAAATATTATCACGTTTCTCAATTATATCGTTAGATAAATTTAGATGAAGGGTTCGCAATAAATCGTTCCATGTATTTTTATACATCTATTAAGTCAGACATTCATCGGATTATCTCATCTAGTACACTGAGTTCACGAAAAATTGGTTTGGGCAAAGTTTTACATCCTATGAAACTATTATTTATAAGAAATAAGACTACCGCGGGATTTAAACATTATCCAAAAAAACTTCTAAAACTTTTTAATCATCGAATCAAACACAACTCAAATAATTGGCTTACCAAGACTAATTGGGATGAACTTTCAGTCAAAGAACTCGTCAACATTTTTAGAGTGTTCTGATCTATAAGCGGATCTTGGTAAAACAGGGGTTTCCTTTTATTACCTACCTTAAAAATCGTTTATGTCGGATGCAAATATGAATAACGTCAATTGTATGCTAGATAGCAAGTACATGTGCTATCATCGATTATGATGTCTGTCCGTCAGTTTTGAACTTCTATATTTCAATTTTTCGAATCAATTTGACAATTAAATAGAAATTTTCTGATATACATTTTGTAATTTTAACAAAACCCAGAAAAAAGTTTTATGTTTTTTGACATGGTTTTGTTTATAAATCACAACTGCATGAAGTTGATGGCCCGGTTATGGTTGCCGATGGGACATTAAGTAGACATCAATCAATCAATCTTAATGCAAAAACCTAGCAAACCTTATAATTGTCCTTATCGAATTGAAAAAAAAACTATATAATCAATTTCTGTGTTTAGTTACTAATTAAAAGTACTTATTGTGTAGAGGTATATACATTTGTACGAACAAAGATAAAACAATGTTACAATTTATAAACTTAATACCAACCTAGTCTGTGTTTAACAGTAATCTATCTATGTTTTTTTTTAATTGCTAAGTCGTATTTTATATGGATAATAGGTGATAAATTGCAAAATGGTGCAAAACATTCTGTAAACCAACAAGTACAAAAGTAATAATGCGACACATGTACATATTTACTAGAGTTCATTATTTGTGCCAGTGCTGCTCAAGTTCGCTGTAATTGATACGGTCTGTCCTTGCGAACATGTGAAAATCTTCTTACATTGTCTTTTAAAATCTGGGCGTTTCCAGGCGTAAATTATCGGGTTCACAATACTGTTGAATATCCCCAGGAATGCCAACCAGTTACCTATTTCTGTCAACAATGGCGACCTTCCGGAAGTAGAAATAGCATCGCGTATCTGAACTGCCTTATAAGGTAACCAACATAGTGAAAACACGATCGTGACTATACCAGTGACCTTTGCACTCTTAATGTCCTTTTGCATTTTTTTCGATGATTCTCCAGCGTTTCCCGTTTTTACTTTATTATGATATCGCCAAGCACTTCGTAGTATGAAATAGTACATCAGAAATGTAACTGTCGCCGCAGAAAAGATAAAGATGCAAGAAGTACCATACCACATCTTTGGAAACAGTCTTGTATAGCTACAAGGTATGCCAGGAAACCAGTTATTCCATCCGAAAAACGGAAGCAAATCAAAAATTGATATTATCCACGGCAAAACGCATAAAATGTTCGACGTCTTTTTAGTCATCCATTTGGAATAACTGTGTGGGTGACAAATTGCTATGTATCTGTCCAGAGCTGCAAGAGTGACTGTAAGCTGCGAAACCAATGTCATGACGCTGATGATGTTGTACCGTAAGAAACAGACGTATTTGTTTTTCGCTATTTCAGGATACATGAAATAAAATACTTGTATAAAACTAGCAAATCCGGTAAAACAATCGGCAACGGATAAGCTGACTATAAATTTATTTGTATTCGACTTGAATTTGAGATATTTGATGAATACGAAAATGACCAAGCCATTCCCGGTGCATGCCAAAAAGAAGATAATTTGTTGCAAGGAAATGAAAAACAGTACAATCGGAGGCAGACCGCTGCTTCCGGTCATTCCGGACGTGGTATTTATAGTTTCATTCATATTTCCTCCCAGGGTCTATGGAATCCTGTAAAACAAATTTAATAATCCAATCAAATCCATATATTTTGGGCATTCAGGTAAGCGAGGACACCTACCATGTGACCAGAAATAGATAAAAATGCAAATATGCTCACTTTATCCAAATAAAACCCCCCAAAAATATTAAACTGGTTTATAATGTATGTACTCGAAAAAAGTCATCATGTTGTCCTTGTCCGATACTAATGTATACATTGTCATATTTGATTAATCAAACAAGAGGCTCCCAGGAGCCTGAATCGCTCACAATGGTCTTGATGTCGATCCTAAAAAGACTTTTCTAGAGCTAAATGAGCTGAACATTTAAGCAAGTAACAGCTTTTCTGTATCTACTATAGTTTTCATTCTGTAGCCATAGGCCCAAATCATGAAAAAACGTTATTTTAAAGGCCATAACCCCTATTAGGGGTCATCTGACAACTTTGACCCTTTGAACACTTTAGTAGAGCTAAATGAACTGAACATTTCAGCAAGCAACAGCTTCTCTCTATCTGCTGTAGTTTTCATTCTATGGGCCAAAAACATGAAAGAACGTTATTTTAGGGGCCGTAGCCCCTCTAAGGGGACATCTGACAACTTCGATCCTATGGAGACTTTTGTAGAGCTAAATAAGCTGAACATTTAAGCAAGCAATAGCTTCTCTCTATCACTAATAGTTTTCCTTCTATAATCCAAAAACATGAAAAAAATGCTTATTTTCACCTTTAAGGGGCCGTAACTCCTATAAGGGGTCATCTGACAACTTCGACTCAGTGGAGACTTTTGTAGAGCTTTTGATGCTGAAGCAGTAGCGTGGCATCAGATTTCATCTATCTCTTATACTTTTTGATTTACAAGCCAAAAACAGTAGTCTGACCCCCTGGTCTATGTTTAGTAACGGCGGCCATGTTGTTTGGACGGCGGTCACCATTTGTGCAATCTTGGTAGAGGACATCCCATAGATAAAGTGTGCAAAGTTTCAAAGCAATCCCCTCAGTCGTTTCGGAGAAGAAGATTTACAAAGAAATGTTAATGACGACGACGGACGACGACGGACGCCAAGTGATGGCAATAGCTCACATGGATCTTCGGTCCAGGTGAGCTAAAAATGGGAAACAATCAATGATTGATCTGGCCCGATGACAAAGATGATTACAATGATTCGATCGAGGTAAGCAAAAAAACAAAACAAAAACCAAAAAAAAAAAAAAACAAAAAAAAAAAAAAAACAAACAAAAAAAAAAGAACAAAAAAAAAACGAAAATCGAACCAACTAAACATACAAACAATAATACAGTACAATACACAAGGAATGAAAATGTTAACGGAAACACATACAATAAAAAAATATAGAATGTTGTAGCCATTCAAATATTCAAAGAATTCGCACTTGTACAATATACAACTGTACAAATATTTTCAATCAGTGTATTTAGGGCTTATTATGATAATTTGACCGAACAACATAACCGATATGCACAATAAATAAATGTATATGAGAGCCAGTAGTTAACGCATTTGGCAGGTTCGTGGTTCAACCACCTCGTAAGAGAACTCATTTATGGTGAGAACAGTGCCCATGCATGTTAAAGGCCTCTTTGTAAAGTTCGCGGGATCTTTTGAGACTGCAACAAGCTTAAGGGCCATGTACACTTTCAAAATGCATCCTGGAGAGAGATTGACATAAATACATCAAGCTACTCAAAAACTAAATGATTGTATGAAGGACATCTTTGGAAACCGAGGGGTTCTTCTTACTCATACATCACTCCTGGGACATTACACATGAATAAACTCGTTTTTGATCATTTATATCGAGCCTCCTGATTGGTTGCATTAACAATTTTTAATGAAATTTAAACATGATTCTATATTTAAACTTTATGAAGTTCAAGATCAGATCCTGAACGCGAAACAAACAAAATCATACCAAATGTCCCAGAGGTGATGAATGAGTAAGCGAAAGAAGAACCCCTGGGTTTCCGAGGCCGTGATGCATTAAGGTTTCAAAAGAGAGGAGTACACTAAAGTCTAGGGTAAAGAAGGGCGACAGGCCCAAGTTTGCTATAATTGTGAATGGAAATAGCAAAGTTTTGCCAAGAATCGGACCCCCCGGAACTTTCTTTGGATCGACTGTTTTTTTATTGCCATATTGAGAACATAGAATATTAATTATATTTGCAAATGGATGGAAATTCATTATGCTATCCGTGAAAAGGTATCTGAAACCGTTTTACCGATGTTTTTAAGCGAACAGTCTAATTAGAATGTAAAGAAATAATTCAACTTCTTCAAAAATTCTTTTTTTAACGAGCCGAGACAGAGAAAATACATATAATTACAGATAGGATTTTTTTTCATATTATTTAGTATAATAAACAATAGTCCTTGAACAAAAGTGATAAAAAGTTTGATGGAAAGTATGCTAAATGTAAATGCAGAGAGATATTGATCGAAGCAAAGTAGAAATACTTGACGATACGCAGTGTTATTTCATAAGTCTCCTTGTTTGAATATCGACTTGGTTTCTGATAAGATTTTTGGCAAACTTTCTTTAACATATTTTATATTTTTGACAATATGGTGAGATGATAATTATTGGCGAAAGGGCCATTGTGGTAAGTTCTCATTGCGACTAAATCTAGATTTATTAAAAATAATTTGAACATTAACTAAAAATGTGTAAACTCTGGTTCGAGTACTGGTATTACAGTGGTATCAATGACACTGAAAACGTTGGTAAAAATTGCGAGAGAGAAAAGAAATGCAAACAAGACTAAGCTTTTTGTGAATTCTAATAATTTGAACTGACATTTACCGGTAAATATGTCTACAATATGATCAATGAGCATAACTTAATTACATTTTTAAAAACAATTTAGTATTTTAAAGCTGAAAATGAAGATCTTTTTTAAAACGTTTTCAAGACTGAATTGACCGTGATAGAAACTGATATACCTGAAGCAAAGAACATCTCTAATCGGCAACAAAGAAGGAGGTGCACATGATGGAAGTGTGGAAGACATAAATTTAGCTTGGTTTACCCGCACCCCACCCCACCCCAACTTATTAAAAAGAGAAACATACACAAAGCTTTATACACTAAGATTTCGTTTTTCGTTTTTTTCGTTTCGTTTTCAAAAATAAAAAAAAATACTAGTAATTAAAAGCATTTATATCATACAAAAGAAACACTGAATCCATAATTCATATCATTTTAAACTAAAGAAGAAATTTCGTTTTTCGTTTTTTTCGTTTCGTTTTCAAAAATAAAAAAAATACTAGTAATTAAAAGCATTTATATCATACAAAAGAAACACTGAATCCATAATTCATATCATTTTAAACTAAAGAAGAAAATGTATTTGCAATGCAGTACGGCAAGAATGATCCGAATTTTGATTACTATAATCATCTGAACGAATACTATTAGTTTAAAACAGGTATTAAAAACGAAAGAAGATGGAATATGTGTCAGAAAGACACGATCCACATATTGATATTATTTTTATAAATGATAAAAAACAAACATTCAATGCGTGTGAAGCGCTTTTCTGGACTAACCTTCATCAGACACGCTAGGGGTCGAAAAATTTGAAGACCGGTAGGACTTTAGATTTGAACAAACAAAACACTAAAGCCAAAAATATTACAACAATGACTTAACGAGGTAAACTTATCAACTGCATTAGAGATAGCCACAATTTTAGATCAGAACGTAAAAAAAACTGGAAATATGTAAACAGTGACTTTCCAACACATATTCCAGTACTCGAAAATATGTAAGAGCACACAACTAAAGCACATGGAAGCTTTCTACGACCTAGCGTTCTGTTCTTTTCTTTATAAAACATTATAGTATCTTAATTAACTTACCTTAATGTATTGTATTAAGATTCGATAATGAACATGATGAAATCAGACGAAGCATTTTTGTTTATATACAGACACTCCTCCATTATTAAACGTCGCAAAAGATATGGACATTATTAATTCTGAAATAAGACAACGATTCAATGGTAAAGTTGGTAAAAAATGGGAGGGCTGAACGACAAAAAATACAGCCCATTATTGTTTGTAATTGTTTCTCTGAAATATTGTTTCATTAATAATACATAAAGGGAATAAACATCATTTCTATTTAAATACAATGTTTGTGATTTGTTTTCTCTGAACAATTTGAATTCAAAATGTGTCTAACATTAGAATTAAGAATTTGAATGTTATTTTGTCAAGAAGGGCTAACTTTTCTACACCGATTGTCCCAAGTGTAAGAGGTGCTAAATTCCGACGAAACCCGGGGCCAGGTTAATGAAGCTGTCCTAAGCTGTGTCCTAAACCATGTCTTAGGACTAAAAATGGAATGTAGAAACAAGTTTAAAGTCACAAGAATGGTCCTAGGACAACAATTTCCACATCCTAAATTTAGGACCAAATTTAGGACATGCCCTTTTTTAGGATACCTTCAATAACACGACTTAGGACAGAGACATGTCCAAAGACCATCCTTAGACATGTCCTAATCCTATGACACCTTCGTTAACACGGCCCCCGAATCTAAGAGATATAGGATCATCATTTGTTGCAACATTTTTCTTCGATTCTCTAAAGAGGTTTGAAATTGGTGTTGATCATTTCATGTTTCTATTGTTCATTTTTTCTTTCAATATTTTTTTTTCGCCAATGGTCATTGGTAAATATTCATGTAGGATTCCTAGTACGATTCCTGCAATATGAAGAAATTTTGGACAGGTCTTGTGTTTGTGTTCTGTCGAGAAAAATCTTTATTTACTTATAGTTTATATTTTTCATATGAAGTAATTTCGGATGTTTTCGTTCATTTTCTCCGAAATGACATCAGCTAACTATTTCACTCCTTTCGGAACGATCTAACTCATGGAGCTGTTCCCTGTGCGTTCAGTTCAGTGCGACGTCAAAAGTATTTTATAATAAATCAATGTTAATCTCCGTAAAAGATGAATCGATTATAAGTATGTATTTCTACTGGTTTAATGCATTTCTCCAGCTGTCCTTTTTATACATTTCCCACTTATCTTTAAGCTAGTAGCTACACTGTAGATCTATAGTCTTGAAGATTTGTAAATTATGTTCTACCATCTATATGCAGTTCCCGGGATGCAGTTAAAGCTATAAAGTTTACAAAAAATGGACATCGCTCTGTTAACTTCTCTTATTTTTTTCTTGTTTCAAATTTGCAAGTTTTATTGAACATTAAATAAATATTGTACAAATAAATAAATTCAAATTTTTTTTCAGGTCCATAAAAAATATTTTTAAGTTTTTTAATAAATTGCATTTAATATTAAAAAAAATCCCAGCCCCCCACTATAAGAAAAGGGTTTCGTTGCTTAATACATCGCCGTTTTCTTTGGTACAAAAATGTAGAGAATAAAAAATGTCTATACATTTCTCATAAAAAAAATTTAAAAAACCAAGAAAAAACGACCATAGATTTTAATGAGATTTTAAATGACCCCAATCAAATAAAGCTTGTTTACCAAAAATCGTATGCAAAAAAATATGGTCATTAAAATTTTTCTTAAGTTCATATGTTTCTAACAACACAACAAAGATTTTTTTTACTTTTTAAACTAATTGGAGACGGATAATATACTTATCTATTGATAATGAATCCGATATTTTTTAGGTCATGTGCTTTTCAAAAATTTTTAATGAAAGAACGGACCTTTCTGTTTTTTTTATTAATGAAAATTTCAAACCATTATTTTTTCTAATGAAATACTTTTTTCATATTACTTTTTAACTCACTTTGCCTTAATTAAGCTTCAAAATAGCAGTATGATTGTATAGTTTTTCAAAATATATATACATCTTGCTTTTAATTTATAACTAAAACCCACTTAAAAGCAATATTTTGTTTTTATCATGCATTAGCTTTTACATTTACAAAAAAAAATATGTGGTAATGCATTTAGATTATATAAAATTATTATATGCCATACATGTGCCTTCCATGCAAGACAAGGACGTATAAGACATAATCCTTGACATATACCCGATGTTCCACATAATTACATAATTAAATGATGCAACGACACATTTTCAACCAATTACCTACCATTCCTTCATACCTTCAAGACTAAATAGATACATATGAAAGACCGGTAGCGCCACTTAGTCTAGTTCTTTCACAAATTCTCGATTTAAACTACAAATATCATAGTTATCAGTTCCAAGTTGGCATTTCTTACTTCCAATTGGACATTTCTCACTTAAACTGAAAAATGTCAAGTTGGAACTAAGAAATGCCAACTTGGAAGGAAGAAATTTTTCATACTTCCAAGTTGACCCTCTTCAGTTCCAAGTTGGAAGTGAGAAATGTCAACTTGGAACTAAAATATCACATGAATATGTCAACGTTGAAGTGAGTAATGTCAACATGGAAGGAAGAAATCTTTCTCAGTCCAAGTTGGCATTCTCAGTTCCAAGTTGGAAGTGAGAAATGTCAAATTTGAACGCAGAAATGTCAACTTTGAAGTAAAAAATGTCAACTTTGAACTGAGAAGTGTCACTTGGGACTGAGAAATGTTAACTTGGAACTGAGAAATGTCAACTTGGAACTGAGAAATCTTTAGCTATAATCGAAAATGTAAAAGAAGTAATGGCACTGCCGGTGTTACATACTAGTTTTTCCCCCATACTAGAATTTCCCCCCGGAAAAATGAGTATATACTGAGCTTTCCCCCCGGATGATCTAGTATATACTAGAATTTACTAGAAAATGAGTATATACATTTGTACTACGTTTTCCTCCAGGGGAAAATCTGGTATGTGTAAACACATACTCATTTTTCCGCCATACTGGTCTTTCCCCCCAGTATTCAAGACCGTTACACTATTACTAACTGTGAAATAGGTGAGACTTTCAATATCTTTAAGATAATTACTTACAATGAATTTTAGTTTAAGAGTATCCTTTTTTATTGTTATATATAGTGCGGATGTGATATCATAGATGTTTGCAAAGATTTGAGAAGGGAAATCTTTAGTGTTTGTGCTTAGATTTAGGAATGTAAAGACCATTTGGATTTCAGTTTTCATAACAACATTTTCAGTCTATTAGGAATATCCCTAGGCCTTATACATGTTATGGTTAATATCGTAGTCAACGTGACACAGAGAAATAAATATCTATCAACCTATTCATGATCATCTCAAAATACAAATGACAACAAAGTTCCAGACAATAAATTTTGCTACGCCTGACGCGCGTTTCGTCTATTCAAGACTCATCAGAGGCGCTCTACCAAAAATATTGAAAATGCCAAACACTGTATGAATATGAAGAGCATAAAACAGTATAACCAAAAATACCAAACTGCGGAACCGAATTATTACTAAGATATTCAACCTATGTCTGGGGTAGGAAGAACCCTAGGGTTTAGACAATTTTGAAATTTAGACGGATAATTTAAAGCTTTGATGTATTCTCCAACTCAAAAGTGTTGGTGCCGGAGCGGACTAACCTCGGGGAATTTAAACTCCACCAGCAGTGCTAACCTTCACGTGTGTTCGAAATACAAATGACAACAAACCACTTCTACAAATTAAAGCAATTGCACAAATAGAATTGTTTCGAGTGTCCCAATAACGTATACCGTGACCATAGAAATGCACCGGCCTCCGTTTGTGTGTACGTCCGTCACAGTTTATGTATTCAGTAACTGTTATGTGCAGGCTTTTGATATTTGGTATTCAGCTTTAGGTAGGAGTCTCAAATGAATGGTGAGATGATCATGCGTTTTCAGGACTGTCGCATATCTGTTTCCTGTTTAACAAACCAACGTAGAATGTTTTGCTCTTGGGGGAGACAAAAAATTCAGTTCTTGTATTTGATTAATTCCTGAAAGCTTCGTTTACAATGCCTGTTTTGATATTTTTTTAACTCAAATTGATGTTAATGCTTCTTCCAATATGTCACATTATGAAACAAAAAGCCAAATAAGACTAGCTTAATAAAAAAAGAATCTAGACAATTTTGGGGTTTAAACCAAATATTAAGGAAAAATAAAATGAATTTAAAAACAATTCTTGCAAAAAGATCAAGTTTTTTTTCTCAAAGTGTATTATTAGAAGTGTAACATTGACATAGTGATAAGAATTATATATAGCATTAAATCAAGCAGGACTAAACGGAGCCTTAATATGGAGAGGGAAAGATCAGTATGGATTTGCGAAAAGGGGAAAATCTAGTATATACTCATTTTACCTACCCAAATTTTAGAAGATTAAGTATATACTGATATTTCCGGGGGGAAATCTCAGTATAAACTGATTTTTCTGGGGGGGGAAGATGAGTAGGGGGAAAACTAGTATGTTACACGGGTCTTTCGTTTATTTGAGATAATTTTGATGATGATTTTTACAATTATTAATATTGTTTATTGGTGTTGCATCATGTTCAAAAATTCAAGCGGTCATTACTTTAATGTAGTTATTGTTTACTTTATAAACCATTTATAGGCAGCTTTTCATTGTGCTCATTGAATAATTCAAGATTTGAGAAATGTTAAATGTTTACATTGGAAACAAAAAATATTTTCAACAAGTCAACATTTATTTTTGTTCATTCCTATACACTTTTTCAATTTATAAATATATTTCAAACAACATACCGTACAACCAATTCAATCATTCTAATGAAAAGCGTTACGACACGGTGTTTTGAGCTCATAAAATGAAAAAAGTGCAGATAAACAATTTTTTATATGTTTAAACTTTATATTTCAAAGAAAAAATTTCATATGAACGTAACAATTGAAAATGAATCGTTAATAATGAACGAATAGAGCTTCAATTGAACTTGTTATGATGGTACTAATTTCATTGTGTCGGTATGCATTTCAATAAAATTATTTAGTCGTTTGTGAGGTGTGAACATAGTATAAATTTTCTTAGAATTTCATCAATTCAATGAAAACAATTTAATTTAGCGTACTAATATTTGCATCTATCAATAAAAAAATCATAAGAAATATGTGCAACAGCATGCAAAGTCATTTATCGTTATTGTTTTATTCCAGTTCAAACTCGTTTGTCCAATTTTTCACATTCAATAAACTATCGGGGGAATGTTTTACTTCTCCATTAAACGATTTTTTTTCACTATGGACAGGATAAGGTTTTTTATTCAGTTTGATGGTGGCTAATTTACCCAAACCCCATTAATCAAAAGAAAAGTAATCATCGAGTCAGAGTTTTAGTTCGAAATCGAGTTCCAGTTGGAAAATTAGATTGAGTTCTTTTTCGAGTTCGAATTAAAATTTTAAATTTTATTTTAAACCTGAATTATTGATTTTAATGGCAATGATGATACGACTTCGCGATTTGAATTGGAATTCGAGTTAGAATCGATTAAGAATAAGAGTTAGGGATAATAGACTAGCTTAATTCTTAAGGATAGTCAAACTTCAGCTCCAGTCAATGTTTATTTTCTGGGCTTGCCTAAATAGCTAAACAAAGGCCATGTAATACTGGTACATGCTACATGCAATTTTCACACAGGGAGGAATAATTGGGCAAGCCCAATACTTATTAACGGAAGACGACTTTTGAATACTTATTAGCATAAAAGCTATATATACATTTAGGTAGCCAATTCGATCATAGCCATAGAATTCAACAATTGAAGTTAGTTAAAAATTTCAACTCGAACTAGAAAAATAACGCAAACACGGGTTGAAACTTTGACTCTTACCCGATGATTACGCACATACCAGGGTATAGCTTAGTTTATATGCTTATCATATAAACTTGTAAAAAAATTGTGTAGGTCATTAAACTAAATCCGTTTAAAGCATATACATCTCAACCTTGGTCGATCGGATTTGCATTCAATTGAGCAGGATGTTGTAATCTTATTGTAATCAACAGGAAATTTATTCAAAATAAAATCTGTAAAGTATATCCTTAATGTAAGCGATTATTGTGAACGAACGGCATTTTGTTTTTGCCAAGAAACAACGTGCGACAGCGAAAATTATAATATTTTGTAAATGTTCAATTAATATCATACAATGCAACAGCTTACCATGTTACAATCTAATGGAAAGATGCTCCTGTGACAGTAATACTCTAAACGAAAAAAAATATAGAAAAAGTAAGTATTACATAATGTAATAGAACGTGTTGTTTTAAAATCATATTTATTTGTTTGAAAGTCAATAGAAATATCTTGCACTAGATTTATTTATTTTCGTTGAGATCAATTTCCGTGGTTCCCTACAAATTACATTTTGTTTGATTATCACATGTTACTTAAAGGAATCAATAATCTTCGTTTGAACCTACCCACTAAAACCATGCAAATTAGACCCCCGCGTATCTGTTTGTTTGATTTTTGCTCAGAAAGGTAAGGATACATAATATGTCACGATGGGACAGCTGATATTACTAGAAACTTAAATCAGTTGAATGTTTTAGGGAGAAACCATTTGATTGTTAAGGAGATAATGGTCAATTTTTCATCCCGACTTTTCATTTATGGAAAAAATGGCGCTTGGATATTTTTTGCGCACATTGGACCTTCAGCAACAAGACAGGTGTATTGACACAGGCAATATCTGCTTAGTCTTCCGAAACACACAAGTTCTAGGTAAAAATTTCCCATTCGTACTGTTTTTCTTCTTAGTACTGTTTAAACGACTACTGTTTCATCCCTGGACCGTACCAACACCTTTCTGTTAAGAATACAAAAGTCATAATAATTTATAAATTGAAACTTTTATTCTACTCGCATGGAAAGTTTACTCGATCTCTAAGAATATTCTTGGAAGTCCGACATAATCCGAAATTATCCATACGTAAACAATTAAATAATAATACAGTTACGAATACATATGTACTTCCGTAATGTCAGTTACCATGCATATTCACTTTCTAGTTTACGTTGTCCTGTGTCCAAGAAGCAAAGAGGCACAAATGGGGCATTTGGGTGTCAAAAAGGGCAACGACAAAACCGGTAAACAAGATCAAGAACAGCACGAAGAAACACAAAATCAACCGAACGGAAATCAACAACGCAAACAAAAGTCGTAACAAGAGTGAACTCATGTGCTCCGGAAGAGTAAGCGGTTCCTGCCTGCTATAGCACACCCGTCGTGTTGCTAATTTCCACAGAACACATCTTGGTAGCCTCCCTAAATTTGGCGTTTTTTTTCTGGGTACTCACGTTTTCTGGAAACATTAAAAGAAGCAAAGAGGCACCAAAAGGGCAGTGTCAATAGTCCGAAAGTGACCACACCGTATCACAGCTATGCATCGAAAAGGTGTTTAACCGTGATCACTGTCCATTAATTTTAAATTGTTTGTTTGGTTCCTCGTTGTGATATAAGTTGTTATAATGATTACATGTTGGCTATGGTTGTTGATATTTAAACATATAAGGGCAATGGAATGTATACAATTGTCGATTTTGTTTCTGAGAAAACGAACAAAAAAATGGAAAAGAACAGTAAATGAATAAAAGAAACAATAAAAAAACCGAAATCTCAGACAGTACAGACACTGAAAAACGAGTTTCAATATACAAACACAAGAGTCAGATTTCCAGCCAGATAGCAATATGATGGCGGCTTTGATGGATATTGCATGCACCGATGTTTCTGCATCGCCACAGCCAACTTTTATATATCGTTTGAAGAGTTTAAGATTTAGAAATAATGTAATCTAAAGTCCTTTTCTTCTTGAAAACAAGCTTTTAAAGCACAGCTGCTGTCACACATATGTAAACAATTTAATCGCATGCCATATAACGATAATTTGAACATTCAAAATAGATATAACATTGCATCAAATTTAAATAATCAGGTTTTAATATTTTATTTATGTTTTCTTGTTTTATTTTTGTTTCAGAATTGAACCATGTGAACGAAAAATAGCAACGATATTTCTTTTTAAAGTAGATGGAAACTGGACAGAATGATGAACGTAATGTTGAAAAAACTGAGAAAGGTCCTAGTTGCTTTCATCCTCTGTGCTCTGTGTGTCGTTCAGTACCACATAATCACGGGTTACTACCAGGGGAACATTAACACATTCTCTCGAATTTTAAGTTTTGTGCAATTTCACGAAAAATCCAACAATACAATTACCACATTAGACAAGCTCTATGGGCTATTAGACGCGTTAGATGATACAATTCAAAGAAAGGCACCCGAAAGGAAAATATATGACACTATTTACACCAAGAAAGGAAGACAGCAGATTGAAAGTTATGTTTCAACAATCACAGAATTTCTAAAATTCAATTCAATTAAAACAATATGTGAAATTGGTTTTGCAGGAGGACACAGTGCTACTGTTTTTCTTTATTTGACAGAATCCGCAAGCTATACAGCGTTTGACATGTGGAGTAGGCCTGAATATGAGAATACTGCATTTGACTGGGTAACAAATTATTTCAAAACAAGAGATATACGCCTTATCAAAGGAGACTCAACAAAAACAGTTCCACAATTTGAAGGTCAGTGTGACCTCATTCATGTAAATGGCGCTCATCATGCAAATTTTCCTTTAGATGACATGAAAAATATGGCGCGTCTAGCATCACCTAAAAACCTTCTACTGCTTGATGACTGTACAGATTCTTGGCCCGCTGTTCTCAAAGCAAATGGTCTCGTCAATTCTTTAGATATGTTTGTTGATGGAGGATGGACCTTCAGTATTAGCCAAAAAGGATGGTGTATCGGAAGTTATAAAAAGCTAGATTCTACTGTAACCTTTTTAGGTAAAACATTTTGTGCGCCATCTTGGTATGGCGAAAATTGTGAAAATCATATCAACGAACCTTGCTCCAAATCAAGTGACATATGTTATTACAATGATGAGACGGGCGTTTTGTCCATCTCTTGTGATAGATGGAATGAAGCCCAGAACGCTCAAAAATTAACTTTAGACACACATTATTCCAACAATGCTAGAAACAGGGCTTATGAAAAATCATTTGAATTTTACAGATCTCTACCTTACGAACTTGGTGAGGTCATAGAACTAAAACCTGGCCCAGTTCCACAGTCTCAATCATTCTTAAAAGACAGAAAGGCAACAAGTATAACTTTTGTTGAACCTATGGCTTTCGATTACATGGCCAAAGGCAAACAGTACGTCTATCAAAATGGACCTTTTGAAGATCTTCCAACAACGATTCTTTCAATACCATTTGAGGAGTTGAATTATACAAGTAAATTTGATACTCTAGTGATGGTCAATGTCATCGAAAATGTGTATGATGCTTTGAATATTCTGAACTCCGCAATAAATTTTATAAAAGATGGCGGATTACTTATTTTTCACGAACGACTATGGGATAGTTATCAGGGTGTTGCAAATTCAGATAATGACATTGAGTTCCGAACGCACCCTGTTCGCATTAAAACACCCATTGCAAAACAGTTCATTTCAGTATTCGAAACACTATTTGAGTCGTGGGAAACAGAAGAAGTTGATGGTGTGAAAAATAAAGGCGTTTATTTCATTGGCCGAAAACGAGGCTCTGTCACTGTAACTAGTTCTTCCCGACATCCAAAATGTGTTCCAAACAACAATGATAAACAAACTGTAGTATTTTTTGTTTCAAACTCGAATGTTACAAAAGTTTTGAAGTACTCAAATTTCGTTCAAACATCTTCTAAAATCAAATCAGTTGTAGTAGTGTTGACTCAAATATTAAACAAAGAACCGTTTAATTCAATTCTGACATTTCCAAAATTAATGTCTATTATCTCTCACCATCACATTCATAATTGGCACCAACAAATCAGTTATATACCCCCGTGCTCTCGGATTGTAAAAACTATTTCATTAGTCATGCTTGATGCATCAGAGACGATATGTGTTGGTAGTGACATTGTTTTCAAAGGGGTGTCTGTGATTTTAATGGGACATTCTGAAAGAAGACTTAAAAATTACGACTATATCTTACCTTCGTATACCGAAATGGAAACAATAGAAAAAATAATTATGATTTGGAATAATAAGAATTCGTCATTTCCAAAGGAAAAGTACTCTGATTCGAAAATAACATTTATCCATCCTGAGTTCAATTCCATGAATAATCGTTTTAATGTATCGCAATACATCGACACTAATGCTGTGCTTCTTATTGACGATGATGTGATCATGCCAGAGGTACTAATTATCGCTATGCTAAATAAATGGCGGGAAAATAAGGGAAGAATAATAGGAGTTTCCCCAGATGGGCGTTACGTCACTAAAAATAACGAATACAAATATAGATTACAGGGAGCTGTCCCTGTTTTAGCGATTGGAAAAACAATGATGGTGCACAAAAAATATCTTGAGGAATATATGAAAGACAAGGATTTGGTTGAATGGAACAAGAATAGATTTTGTGAAGACATTTCAATGAACGGGTTGGTTTTTAAAGCAAACGGTTCGAAGCCAATTTTTGTGAGTCAAACGACTAAGCAATATCGAAAAAACCTACCGGATGTAGATGGCGTTTCCATAACAAAAGATGATTGGTTAGATAAAAGAACTGAGTGTGTTCGATTTGCA
>CAXARO010000921.1:0-16000 GCA_963971305.1 Arcuatula senhousia
TTTTGACCAAAAAATGTTATTTTTGGGTAAATACACCTTATTTGACAATAATTAGATGATATCCATCCTAAAAGCACCAAAAAAGTCCAATCTACCCTCTTTTTTAAGGTCTTTCCCTTTCCAAGGGAAGACCTTATTGTATTTCTTCTGATTATTATTATTATTATTATTTTTTTTCTTCCGCCAAAAATCAACTTGTAGAAGTACGCGACATATCACAATGATAGTTGGTACACTTTATCGGTCAAGGTTTGTCGTCTCAGAAAAAACACTTGGGTACCGTACCCTTTCGCGTATAAGAATTATCTCCCCTTTCACTGTAAAGTTTGTTGCTCTATCTCCTCCTAAGCCATAACAGGTATCAAATTCAATCCTTTTGAAACAGGTAGAGTAACTCATCGTGTTGTCAAACTACTATTTTTTATATTGATGTATTCAATAATATAGGAGTTATTCCCCTTGAAACTTTGACTTTTTTAGTATAAAATTCTAAAATCAACAAATCTTAAGGTATTTCAATGAAACTTGGTATACAGGGTCAGTGACCCCTAAGGACCAAAATAAGGTCAAGGTCAAAGGTCAAGGTCATCATTTGTTGATTTGCAAAAAAATAACTTTTTTTGATTGCGAAATAAGTCCAACAAGGAGAAACATTTTTCAGTACCCATTTTACTTTAAACAGTGTGTTTATGTTCCTTCTACCCAACACAGAAAAAATATTTGAAAAAGGTGAAAAAATGTTGTCGCGACATGGATTTTTGTGATTTTTACACCGTATCACTGTATTTAGCCATGGTATGACCTTGAAGGTTTTTTCAAGGTCAAACCACCTTACCTTTACTATTCCAACTTATTTCAGTCATTAAAAGTCACCAGATGTCAAAAATAAAAAAGTTGACTTTTGCCCCCCCCTTTTTTTTGAAAATTTGGAAATTTGCCATTTTTGACCAAAAAATGTTATTTTTGGGTAAATACACCTTATTTGACAATAATTAGATGATATCCATCCTAAAAGCACCAAAAAAGTCCAATCTACCCTCTTTTTTAAGGTCTTTCCCTTTCCAAGGGAAGACCTTATTGTATTTCTTCTGATTATTATTATTATTATTATTTTTTTTCTTCCGCCAAAAATCAACTTGTAGAAGTACGCGACATATCACAATGATAGTTGGTACACTTTATCGGTCAAGGTTTGTCGTCTCAGAAAAAACACTTGGGTACCGTACCCTTTCGCGTATAAGAATTATCTCCCCTTTCACTGTAAAGTTTGTTGCTCTATCTCCTCCTAAGCCATAACAGGTATCAAATTCAATCCTTTTGAAACAGGTAGAGTAACTCATCGTGTTGTCAAACTACTATTTTTTATATTGATGTATTCAATAATATAGGAGTTATTCCCCTTGAAACTTTGACTTTTTTAGTATAAAATTCTAAAATCAACAAATCTTAAGGTATTTCAATGAAACTTGGTATACAGGGTCAGTGACCCCTAAGGACCAAAATAAGGTCAAGGTCAAAGGTCAAGGTCATCATTTGTTGATTTGCAAAAAAATAACTTTTTTTGATTGCGAAATAAGTCCAACAAGGAGAAACATTTTTCAGTACCCATTTTACTTTAAACAGTGTGTTTATGTTCCTTCTACCCAACACAGAAAAAATATTTGAAAAAGGTGAAAAAATGTTGTCGCGACATGGATTTTTGTGATTTTTACACCGTATCACTGTATTTAGCCATGGTATGACCTTGAAGGTTTTTTCAAGGTCAAACCACCTTACCTTTACTATTCCAACTTATTTCAGTCATTAAAAGTCACCAGATGTCAAAAATAAAAAAGTTGACTTTTGCCCCCCCCCCTTTTTTTTGAAAATTTGGAAATTTGCCATTTTTGACCAAAAAATGTTATTTTTGGGTAAATACACCTTATTTGACAATAATTAGATGATATCCATCCTAAAAGCACCAAAAAAGTCCAATCTACCCTCTTTTTTAAGGTCTTTCCCTTTCCAAGGGAAGACCTTATTGTATTTCTTCTGATTATTATTATTATTATTATTTTTTTTCTTCCGCCAAAAATCAACTTGTAGAAGTACGCGACATATCACAATGATAGTTGGTACACTTTATCGGTCAAGGTTTGTCGTCTCAGAAAAAACACTTGGGTACCGTACCCTTTCGCGTATAAGAATTATCTCCCCTTTCACTGTAAAGTTTGTTGCTCTATCTCCTCCTAAGCCATAACAGGTATCAAATTCAATCCTTTTGAAACAGGTAGAGTAACTCATCGTGTTGTCAAACTACTATTTTTTATATTGATGTATTCAATAATATAGGAGTTATTCCCCTTGAAACTTTGACTTTTTTAGTATAAAATTCTAAAATCAACAAATCTTAAGGTATTTCAATGAAACTTGGTATACAGGGTCAGTGACCCCTAAGGACCAAAATAAGGTCAAGGTCAAAGGTCAAGGTCATCATTTGTTGATTTGCAAAAAAATAACTTTTTTTGATTGCGAAATAAGTCCAACAAGGAGAAACATTTTTCAGTACCCATTTTACTTTAAACAGTGTGTTTATGTTCCTTCTACCCAACACAGAAAAAATATTTGAAAAAGGTGAAAAAATGTTGTCGCGACATGGATTTTTGTGATTTTTACACCGTATCACTGTATTTAGCCATGGTATGACCTTGAAGGTTTTTTCAAGGTCAAACCACCTTACCTTTACTATTCCAACTTATTTCAGTCATTAAAAGTCACCAGATGTCAAAAATAAAAAAGTTGACTTTTGCCCCCCCCCCTTTTTTTTGAAAATTTGGAAATTTGCCATTTTTGACCAAAAAATGTTATTTTTGGGTAAATACACCTTATTTGACAATAATTAGATGATATCCATCCTAAAAGCACCAAAAAAGTCCAATCTACCCTCTTTTTTAAGGTCTTTCCCTTTCCAAGGGAAGACCTTATTGTATTTCTTCTGATTATTATTATTATTATTTTTTTTTTTCTTCCGCCAAAAATCAACTTGTAGAAGTACGCGACATATCACAATGATAGTTGGTACACTTTATCGGTCAAGGTTTGTCGTCTCAGAAAAAACACTTGGGTACCGTACCCTTTCGCGTATAAGAATTATCTCCCCTTTCACTGTAAAGTTTGTTGCTCTATCTCCTCCTAAGCCATAACAGGTATCAAATTCAATCCTTTTGAAACAGGTAGAGTAACTCATCGTGTTGTCAAACTACTATTTTTTATATTGATGTATTCAATAATATAGGAGTTATTCCCCTTGAAACTTTGACTTTTTTAGTATAAAATTCTAAAATCAACAAATCTTAAGGTATTTCAATGAAACTTGGTATACAGGGTCAGTGACCCCTAAGGACCAAAATAAGGTCAAGGTCAAAGGTCAAGGTCATCATTTGTTGATTTGCAAAAAAATAACTTTTTTTGATTGCGAAATAAGTCCAACAAGGAGAAACATTTTTCAGTACCCATTTTACTTTAAACAGTGTGTTTATGTTCCTTCTACCCAACACAGAAAAAATATTTGAAAAAGGTGAAAAAATGTTGTCGCGACATGGATTTTTGTGATTTTTACACCGTATCACTGTATTTAGCCATGGTATGACCTTGAAGGTTTTTTCAAGGTCAAACCACCTTACCTTTACTATTCCAACTTATTTCAGTCATTAAAAGTCACCAGATGTCAAAAATAAAAAAGTTGACTTTTGCCCCCCCCCCTTTTTTTTGAAAATTTGGAAATTTGCCATTTTTGACCAAAAAATGTTATTTTTGGGTAAATACACCTTATTTGACAATAATTAGATGATATCCATCCTAAAAGCACCAAAAAAGTCCAATCTACCCTCTTTTTTAAGGTCTTTCCCTTTCCAAGGGAAGACCTTATTGTATTTCTTCTGATTATTATTATTATTATTATTTTTTTTCTTCCGCCAAAAATCAACTTGTAGAAGTACGCGACATATCACAATGATAGTTGGTACACTTTATCGGTCAAGGTTTGTCGTCTCAGAAAAAACACTTGGGTACCGTACCCTTTCGCGTATAAGAATTATCTCCCCTTTCACTGTAAAGTTTGTTGCTCTATCTCCTCCTAAGCCATAACAGGTATCAAATTCAATCCTTTTGAAACAGGTAGAGTAACTCATCGTGTTGTCAAACTACTATTTTTTATATTGATGTATTCAATAATATAGGAGTTATTCCCCTTGAAACTTTGACTTTTTTAGTATAAAATTCTAAAATCAACAAATCTTAAGGTATTTCAATGAAACTTGGTATACAGGGTCAGTGACCCCTAAGGACCAAAATAAGGTCAAGGTCAAAGGTCAAGGTCATCATTTGTTGATTTGCAAAAAAATAACTTTTTTTGATTGCGAAATAAGTCCAACAAGGAGAAACATTTTTCAGTACCCATTTTACTTTAAACAGTGTGTTTATGTTCCTTCTACCCAACACAGAAAAAATATTTGAAAAAGGTGAAAAAATGTTGTCGCGACATGGATTTTTGTGATTTTTACACCGTATCACTGTATTTAGCCATGGTATGACCTTGAAGGTTTTTTCAAGGTCAAACCACCTTACCTTTACTATTCCAACTTATTTCAGTCATTAAAAGTCACCAGATGTCAAAAATAAAAAAGTTGACTTTTGCCCCCCCCCTTTTTTTTGAAAATTTGGAAATTTGCCATTTTTGACCAAAAAATGTTATTTTTGGGTAAATACACCTTATTTGACAATAATTAGATGATATCCATCCTAAAAGCACCAAAAAAGTCCAATCTACCCTCTTTTTTAAGGTCTTTCCCTTTCCAAGGGAAGACCTTATTGTATTTCTTCTGATTATTATTATTATTATTATTTTTTTTCTTCCGCCAAAAATCAACTTGTAGAAGTACGCGACATATCACAATGATAGTTGGTACACTTTATCGGTCAAGGTTTGTCGTCTCAGAAAAAACACTTGGGTACCGTACCCTTTCGCGTATAAGAATTATCTCCCCTTTCACTGTAAAGTTTGTTGCTCTATCTCCTCCTAAGCCATAACAGGTATCAAATTCAATCCTTTTGAAACAGGTAGAGTAACTCATCGTGTTGTCAAACTACTATTTTTTATATTGATGTATTCAATAATATAGGAGTTATTCCCCTTGAAACTTTGACTTTTTTAGTATAAAATTCTAAAATCAACAAATCTTAAGGTATTTCAATGAAACTTGGTATACAGGGTCAGTGACCCCTAAGGACCAAAATAAGGTCAAGGTCAAAGGTCAAGGTCATCATTTGTTGATTTGCAAAAAAATAACTTTTTTTGATTGCGAAATAAGTCCAACAAGGAGAAACATTTTTCAGTACCCATTTTACTTTAAACAGTGTGTTTATGTTCCTTCTACCCAACACAGAAAAAATATTTGAAAAAGGTGAAAAAATGTTGTCGCGACATGGATTTTTGTGATTTTTACACCGTATCACTGTATTTAGCCATGGTATGACCTTGAAGGTTTTTTCAAGGTCAAACCACCTTACCTTTACTATTCCAACTTATTTCAGTCATTAAAAGTCACCAGATGTCAAAAATAAAAAAGTTGACTTTTGCCCCCCCCCCTTTTTTTTGAAAATTTGGAAATTTGCCATTTTTGACCAAAAAATGTTATTTTTGGGTAAATACACCTTATTTGACAATAATTAGATGATATCCATCCTAAAAGCACCAAAAAAGTCCAATCTACCCTCTTTTTTAAGGTCTTTCCCTTTCCAAGGGAAGACCTTATTGTATTTCTTCTGATTATTATTATTATTATTATTTTTTTTCTTCCGCCAAAAATCAACTTGTAGAAGTACGCGACATATCACAATGATAGTTGGTACACTTTATCGGTCAAGGTTTGTCGTCTCAGAAAAAACACTTGGGTACCGTACCCTTTCGCGTATAAGAATTATCTCCCCTTTCACTGTAAAGTTTGTTGCTCTATCTCCTCCTAAGCCATAACAGGTATCAAATTCAATCCTTTTGAAACAGGTAGAGTAACTCATCGTGTTGTCAAACTACTATTTTTTATATTGATGTATTCAATAATATAGGAGTTATTCCCCTTGAAACTTTGACTTTTTTAGTATAAAATTCTAAAATCAACAAATCTTAAGGTATTTCAATGAAACTTGGTATACAGGGTCAGTGACCCCTAAGGACCAAAATAAGGTCAAGGTCAAAGGTCAAGGTCATCATTTGTTGATTTGCAAAAAAATAACTTTTTTTGATTGCGAAATAAGTCCAACAAGGAGAAACATTTTTCAGTACCCATTTTACTTTAAACAGTGTGTTTATGTTCCTTCTACCCAACACAGAAAAAATATTTGAAAAAGGTGAAAAAATGTTGTCGCGACATGGATTTTTGTGATTTTTACACCGTATCACTGTATTTAGCCATGGTATGACCTTGAAGGTTTTTTCAAGGTCAAACCACCTTACCTTTACTATTCCAACTTATTTCAGTCATTAAAAGTCACCAGATGTCAAAAATAAAAAAGTTGACTTTTGCCCCCCCCTTTTTTTTGAAAATTTGGAAATTTGCCATTTTTGACCAAAAAATGTTATTTTTGGGTAAATACACCTTATTTGACAATAATTAGATGATATCCATCCTAAAAGCACCAAAAAAGTCCAATCTACCCTCTTTTTTAAGGTCTTTCCCTTTCCAAGGGAAGACCTTATTGTATTTCTTCTGATTATTATTATTATTATTATTTTTTTTCTTCCGCCAAAAATCAACTTGTAGAAGTACGCGACATATCACAATGATAGTTGGTACACTTTATCGGTCAAGGTTTGTCGTCTCAGAAAAAACACTTGGGTACCGTACCCTTTCGCGTATAAGAATTATCTCCCCTTTCACTGTAAAGTTTGTTGCTCTATCTCCTCCTAAGCCATAACAGGTATCAAATTCAATCCTTTTGAAACAGGTAGAGTAACCATCGTGTTGTCAAACTACTATTTTTTATATTGATGTATTCAATAATATAGGAGTTATTCCCCTTGAAACTTTGACTTTTTTAGTATAAAATTCTAAAATCAACAAATCTTAAGGTATTTCAATGAAACTTGGTATACAGGGTCAGTGACCCCTAAGGACCAAAATAAGGTCAAGGTCAAAGGTCAAGGTCATCATTTGTTGATTTGCAAAAAAATAACTTTTTTTGATTGCGAAATAAGTCCAACAAGGAGAAACATTTTTCAGTACCCATTTTACTTTAAACAGTGTGTTTATGTTCCTTCTACCCAACACAGAAAAAATATTTGAAAAAGGTGAAAAAATGTTGTCGCGACATGGATTTTTGTGATTTTTACACCGTATCACTGTATTTAGCCATGGTATGACCTTGAAGGTTTTTTCAAGGTCAAACCACCTTACCTTTACTATTCCAACTTATTTCAGTCATTAAAAGTCACCAGATGTCAAAAATAAAAAAGTTGACTTTTGCCCCCCCCTTTTTTTTGAAAATTTGGAAATTTGCCATTTTTGACCAAAAAATGTTATTTTTGGGTAAATACACCTTATTTGACAATAATTAGATGATATCCATCCTAAAAGCACCAAAAAAGTCCAATCTACCCTCTTTTTTAAGGTCTTTCCCTTTCCAAGGGAAGACCTTATTGTATTTCTTCTGATTATTATTATTATTATTATTTTTTTTCTTCCGCCAAAAATCAACTTGTAGAAGTACGCGACATATCACAATGATAGTTGGTACACTTTATCGGTCAAGGTTTGTCGTCTCAGAAAAAACACTTGGGTACCGTACCCTTTCGCGTATAAGAATTATCTCCCCTTTCACTGTAAAGTTTGTTGCTCTATCTCCTCCTAAGCCATAACAGGTATCAAATTCAATCCTTTTGAAACAGGTAGAGTAACTCATCGTGTTGTCAAACTACTATTTTTTATATTGATGTATTCAATAATATAGGAGTTATTCCCCTTGAAACTTTGACTTTTTTAGTATAAAATTCTAAAATCAACAAATCTTAAGGTATTTCAATGAAACTTGGTATACAGGGTCAGTGACCCCTAAGGACCAAAATAAGGTCAAGGTCAAAGGTCAAGGTCATCATTTGTTGATTTGCAAAAAAATAACTTTTTTTGATTGCGAAATAAGTCCAACAAGGAGAAACATTTTTCAGTACCCATTTTACTTTAAACAGTGTGTTTATGTTCCTTCTACCCAACACAGAAAAAATATTTGAAAAAGGTGAAAAAATGTTGTCGCGACATGGATTTTTGTGATTTTTACACCGTATCACTGTATTTAGCCATGGTATGACCTTGAAGGTTTTTTCAAGGTCAAACCACCTTACCTTTACTATTCCAACTTATTTCAGTCATTAAAAGTCACCAGATGTCAAAAATAAAAAAGTTGACTTTTGCCCCCCCCCCTTTTTTTTGAAAATTTGGAAATTTGCCATTTTTGACCAAAAAATGTTATTTTTGGGTAAATACACCTTATTTGACAATAATTAGATGATATCCATCCTAAAAGCACCAAAAAAGTCCAATCTACCCTCTTTTTTAAGGTCTTTCCCTTTCCAAGGGAAGACCTTATTGTATTTCTTCTGATTATTATTATTATTATTATTTTTTTTCTTCCGCCAAAAATCAACTTGTAGAAGTACGCGACATATCACAATGATAGTTGGTACACTTTATCGGTCAAGGTTTGTCGTCTCAGAAAAAACACTTGGGTACCGTACCCTTTCGCGTATAAGAATTATCTCCCCTTTCACTGTAAAGTTTGTTGCTCTATCTCCTCCTAAGCCATAACAGGTATCAAATTCAATCCTTTTGAAACAGGTAGAGTAACTCATCGTGTTGTCAAACTACTATTTTTTATATTGATGTATTCAATAATATAGGAGTTATTCCCCTTGAAACTTTGACTTTTTTAGTATAAAATTCTAAAATCAACAAATCTTAAGGTATTTCAATGAAACTTGGTATACAGGGTCAGTGACCCCTAAGGACCAAAATAAGGTCAAGGTCAAAGGTCAAGGTCATCATTTGTTGATTTGCAAAAAAATAACTTTTTTTGATTGCGAAATAAGTCCAACAAGGAGAAACATTTTTCAGTACCCATTTTACTTTAAACAGTGTGTTTATGTTCCTTCTACCCAACACAGAAAAAATATTTGAAAAAGGTGAAAAAATGTTGTCGCGACATGGATTTTTGTGATTTTTACACCGTATCACTGTATTTAGCCATGGTATGACCTTGAAGGTTTTTTCAAGGTCAAACCACCTTACCTTTACTATTCCAACTTATTTCAGTCATTAAAAGTCACCAGATGTCAAAAATAAAAAAGTTGACTTTTGCCCCCCCCCTTTTTTTTGAAAATTTGGAAATTTGCCATTTTTGACCAAAAAATGTTATTTTTGGGTAAATACACCTTATTTGACAATAATTAGATGATATCCATCCTAAAAGCACCAAAAAAGTCCAATCTACCCTCTTTTTTAAGGTCTTTCCCTTTCCAAGGGAAGACCTTATTGTATTTCTTCTGATTATTATTATTATTATTATTTTTTTTCTTCCGCCAAAAATCAACTTGTAGAAGTACGCGACATATCACAATGATAGTTGGTACACTTTATCGGTCAAGGTTTGTCGTCTCAGAAAAAACACTTGGGTACCGTACCCTTTCGCGTATAAGAATTATCTCCCCTTTCACTGTAAAGTTTGTTGCTCTATCTCCTCCTAAGCCATAACAGGTATCAAATTCAATCCTTTTGAAACAGGTAGAGTAACTCATCGTGTTGTCAAACTACTATTTTTTATATTGATGTATTCAATAATATAGGAGTTATTCCCCTTGAAACTTTGACTTTTTTAGTATAAAATTCTAAAATCAACAAATCTTAAGGTATTTCAATGAAACTTGGTATACAGGGTCAGTGACCCCTAAGGACCAAAATAAGGTCAAGGTCAAAGGTCAAGGTCATCATTTGTTGATTTGCAAAAAAATAACTTTTTTTGATTGCGAAATAAGTCCAACAAGGAGAAACATTTTTCAGTACCCATTTTACTTTAAACAGTGTGTTTATGTTCCTTCTACCCAACACAGAAAAAATATTTGAAAAAGGTGAAAAAATGTTGTCGCGACATGGATTTTTGTGATTTTTACACCGTATCACTGTATTTAGCCATGGTATGACCTTGAAGGTTTTTTCAAGGTCAAACCACCTTACCTTTACTATTCCAACTTATTTCAGTCATTAAAAGTCACCAGATGTCAAAAATAAAAAAGTTGACTTTTGCCCCCCCCTTTTTTTTGAAAATTTGGAAATTTGCCATTTTTGACCAAAAAATGTTATTTTTGGGTAAATACACCTTATTTGACAATAATTAGATGATATCCATCCTAAAAGCACCAAAAAAGTCCAATCTACCCTCTTTTTTAAGGTCTTTCCCTTTCCAAGGGAAGACCTTATTGTATTTCTTCTGATTATTATTATTATTATTATTTTTTTTCTTCCGCCAAAAATCAACTTGTAGAAGTACGCGACATATCACAATGATAGTTGGTACACTTTATCGGTCAAGGTTTGTCGTCTCAGAAAAAACACTTGGGTACCGTACCCTTTCGCGTATAAGAATTATCTCCCCTTTCACTGTAAAGTTTGTTGCTCTATCTCCTCCTAAGCCATAACAGGTATCAAATTCAATCCTTTTGAAACAGGTAGAGTAACTCATCGTGTTGTCAAACTACTATTTTTTATATTGATGTATTCAATAATATAGGAGTTATTCCCCTTGAAACTTTGACTTTTTTAGTATAAAATTCTAAAATCAACAAATCTTAAGGTATTTCAATGAAACTTGGTATACAGGGTCAGTGACCCCTAAGGACCAAAATAAGGTCAAGGTCAAAGGTCAAGGTCATCATTTGTTGATTTGCAAAAAAATAACTTTTTTTGATTGCGAAATAAGTCCAACAAGGAGAAACATTTTTCAGTACCCATTTTACTTTAAACAGTGTGTTTATGTTCCTTCTACCCAACACAGAAAAAATATTTGAAAAAGGTGAAAAAATGTTGTCGCGACATGGATTTTTGTGATTTTTACACCGTATCACTGTATTTAGCCATGGTATGACCTTGAAGGTTTTTTCAAGGTCAAACCACCTTACCTTTACTATTCCAACTTATTTCAGTCATTAAAAGTCACCAGATGTCAAAAATAAAAAAGTTGACTTTTGCCCCCCCCCCTTTTTTTTGAAAATTTGGAAATTTGCCATTTTTGACCAAAAAATGTTATTTTTGGGTAAATACACCTTATTTGACAATAATTAGATGATATCCATCCTAAAAGCACCAAAAAAGTCCAATCTACCCTCTTTTTTAAGGTCTTTCCCTTTCCAAGGGAAGACCTTATTGTATTTCTTCTGATTATTATTATTATTATTATTTTTTTTCTTCCGCCAAAAATCAACTTGTAGAAGTACGCGACATATCACAATGATAGTTGGTACACTTTATCGGTCAAGGTTTGTCGTCTCAGAAAAAACACTTGGGTACCGTACCCTTTCGCGTATAAGAATTATCTCCCCTTTCACTGTAAAGTTTGTTGCTCTATCTCCTCCTAAGCCATAACAGGTATCAAATTCAATCCTTTTGAAACAGGTAGAGTAACTCATCGTGTTGTCAAACTACTATTTTTTATATTGATGTATTCAATAATATAGGAGTTATTCCCCTTGAAACTTTGACTTTTTTAGTATAAAATTCTAAAATCAACAAATCTTAAGGTATTTCAATGAAACTTGGTATACAGGGTCAGTGACCCCTAAGGACCAAAATAAGGTCAAGGTCAAAGGTCAAGGTCATCATTTGTTGATTTGCAAAAAAATAACTTTTTTTGATTGCGAAATAAGTCCAACAAGGAGAAACATTTTTCAGTACCCATTTTACTTTAAACAGTGTGTTTATGTTCCTTCTACCCAACACAGAAAAAATATTTGAAAAAGGTGAAAAAATGTTGTCGCGACATGGATTTTTGTGATTTTTACACCGTATCACTGTATTTAGCCATGGTATGACCTTGAAGGTTTTTTCAAGGTCAAACCACCTTACCTTTACTATTCCAACTTATTTCAGTCATTAAAAGTCACCAGATGTCAAAAATAAAAAAGTTGACTTTTGCCCCCCCCCTTTTTTTTGAAAATTTGGAAATTTGCCATTTTTGACCAAAAAATGTTATTTTTGGGTAAATACACCTTATTTGACAATAATTAGATGATATCCATCCTAAAAGCACCAAAAAAGTCCAATCTACCCTCTTTTTTAAGGTCTTTCCCTTTCCAAGGGAAGACCTTATTGTATTTCTTCTGATTATTATTATTATTATTATTTTTTTTCTTCCGCCAAAAATCAACTTGTAGAAGTACGCGACATATCACAATGATAGTTGGTACACTTTATCGGTCAAGGTTTGTCGTCTCAGAAAAAACACTTGGGTACCGTACCCTTTCGCGTATAAGAATTATCTCCCCTTTCACTGTAAAGTTTGTTGCTCTATCTCCTCCTAAGCCATAACAGGTATCAAATTCAATCCTTTTGAAACAGGTAGAGTAACTCATCGTGTTGTCAAACTACTATTTTTTATATTGATGTATTCAATAATATAGGAGTTATTCCCCTTGAAACTTTGACTTTTTTAGTATAAAATTCTAAAATCAACAAATCTTAAGGTATTTCAATGAAACTTGGTATACAGGGTCAGTGACCCCTAAGGACCAAAATAAGGTCAAGGTCAAAGGTCAAGGTCATCATTTGTTGATTTGCAAAAAAATAACTTTTTTTGATTGCGAAATAAGTCCAACAAGGAGAAACATTTTTCAGTACCCATTTTACTTTAAACAGTGTGTTTATGTTCCTTCTACCCAACACAGAAAAAATATTTGAAAAAGGTGAAAAAATGTTGTCGCGACATGGATTTTTGTGATTTTTACACCGTATCACTGTATTTAGCCATGGTATGACCTTGAAGGTTTTTTCAAGGTCAAACCACCTTACCTTTACTATTCCAACTTATTTCAGTCATTAAAAGTCACCAGATGTCAAAAATAAAAAAGTTGACTTTTGCCCCCCCCTTTTTTTTGAAAATTTGGAAATTTGCCATTTTTGACCAAAAAATGTTATTTTTGGGTAAATACACCTTATTTGACAATAATTAGATGATATCCATCCTAAAAGCACCAAAAAAGTCCAATCTACCCTCTTTTTTAAGGTCTTTCCCTTTCCAAGGGAAGACCTTATTGTATTTCTTCTGATTATTATTATTATTATTATTTTTTTTCTTCCGCCAAAAATCAACTTGTAGAAGTACGCGACATATCACAATGATAGTTGGTACACTTTATCGGTCAAGGTTTGTCGTCTCAGAAAAAACACTTGGGTACCGTACCCTTTCGCGTATAAGAATTATCTCCCCTTTCACTGTAAAGTTTGTTGCTCTATCTCCTCCTAAGCCATAACAGGTATCAAATTCAATCCTTTTGAAACAGGTAGAGTAACTCATCGTGTTGTCAAACTACTATTTTTTATATTGATGTATTCAATAATATAGGAGTTATTCCCCTTGAAACTTTGACTTTTTTAGTATAAAATTCTAAAATCAACAAATCTTAAGGTATTTCAATGAAACTTGGTATACAGGGTCAGTGACCCCTAAGGACCAAAATAAGGTCAAGGTCAAAGGTCAAGGTCATCATTTGTTGATTTGCAAAAAAATAACTTTTTTTGATTGCGAAATAAGTCCAACAAGGAGAAACATTTTTCAGTACCCATTTTACTTTAAACAGTGTGTTTATGTTCCTTCTACCCAACACAGAAAAAATATTTGAAAAAGGTGAAAAAATGTTGTCGCGACATGGATTTTTGTGATTTTTACACCGTATCACTGTATTTAGCCATGGTATGACCTTGAAGGTTTTTTCAAGGTCAAACCACCTTACCTTTACTATTCCAACTTATTTCAGTCATTAAAAGTCACCAGATGTCAAAAATAAAAAAGTTGACTTTTGCCCCCCCCTTTTTTTTGAAAATTTGGAAATTTGCCATTTTTGACCAAAAAATGTTATTTTTGGGTAAATACACCTTATTTGACAATAATTAGATGATATCCATCCTAAAAGCACCAAAAAAGTCCAATCTACCCTCTTTTTTAAGGTCTTTCCCTTTCCAAGGGAAGACCTTATTGTATTTCTTCTGATTATTATTATTATTATTATTTTTTTTCTTCCGCCAAAAATCAACTTGTAGAAGTACGCGACATATCACAATGATAGTTGGTACACTTTATCGGTCAAGGTTTGTCGTCTCAGAAAAAACACTTGGGTACCGTACCCTTTCGCGTATAAGAATTATCTCCCCTTTCACTGTAAAGTTTGTTGCTCTATCTCCTCCTAAGCCATAACAGGTATCAAATTCAATCCTTTTGAAACAGGTAGAGTAACTCATCGTGTTGTCAAACTACTATTTTTTATATTGATGTATTCAATAATATAGGAGTTATTCCCCTTGAAACTTTGACTTTTTTAGTATAAAATTCTAAAATCAACAAATCTTAAGGTATTTCAATGAAACTTGGTATACAGGGTCAGTGACCCCTAAGGACCAAAATAAGGTCAAGGTCAAAGGTCAAGGTCATCATTTGTTGATTTGCAAAAAAATAACTTTTTTTGATTGCGAAATAAGTCCAACAAGGAGAAACATTTTTCAGTACCCATTTTACTTTAAACAGTGTGTTTATGTTCCTTCTACCCAACACAGAAAAAATATTTGAAAAAGGTGAAAAAATGTTGTCGCGACATGGATTTTTGTGATTTTTACACCGTATCACTGTATTTAGCCATGGTATGACCTTGAAGGTTTTTTCAAGGTCAAACCACCTTACCTTTACTATTCCAACTTATTTCAGTCATTAAAAGTCACCAGATGTCAAAAATAAAAAAGTTGACTTTTGCCCCCCCCTTTTTTTTGAAAATTTGGAAATTTGCCATTTTTGACCAAAAAATGTTATTTTTGGGTAAATACACCTTATTTGACAATAATTAGATGATATCCATCCTAAAAGCACCAAAAAAGTCCAATCTACCCTCTTTTTTAAGGTCTTTCCCTTTCCAAGGGAAGACCTTATTGTATTTCTTCTGATTATTATTATTATTATTATTTTTTTTCTTCCGCCAAAAATCAACTTGTAGAAGTACGCGACATATCACAATGATAGTTGGTACACTTTATCGGTCAAGGTTTGTCGTCTCAGAAAAAACACTTGGGTACCGTACCCTTTCGCGTATAAGAATTATCTCCCCTTTCACTGTAAAGTTTGTTGCTCTATCTCCTCCTAAGCCATAACAGGTATCAAATTCAATCCTTTTGAAACAGGTAGAGTAACTCATCGTGTTGTCAAACTACTATTTTTTATATTGATGTATTCAATAATATAGGAGTTATTCCCCTTGAAACTTTGACTTTTTTAGTATAAAATTCTAAAATCAACAAATCTTAAGGTATTTCAATGAAACTTGGTATACAGGGTCAGTGACCCCTAAGGACCAAAATAAGGTCAAGGTCAAAGGTCAAGGTCATCATTTGTTGATTTGCAAAAAAATAACTTTTTTTGATTGCGAAATAAGTCCAACAAGGAGAAACATTTTTCAGTACCCATTTTACTTTAAACAGTGTGTTTATGTTCCTTCTACCCAACACAGAAAAAATATTTGAAAAAGGTGAAAAAATGTTGTCGCGACATGGATTTTTGTGATTTTTACACCGTATCACTGTATTTAGCCATGGTATGACCTTGAAGGTTTTTTCAAGGTCAAACCACCTTACCTTTACTATTCCAACTTATTTCAGTCATTAAAAGTCACCAGATGTCAAAAATAAAAAAGTTGACTTTTGCCCCCCCCTTTTTTTTGAAAATTTGG
>CAXARO010000922.1:0-10000 GCA_963971305.1 Arcuatula senhousia
CTCTAACCCTAACCCTAACCCTAACCCTAACCCTAACCCTAACCCTAACCCTAACCCTAACCCTAACCCTAACCCTAACCCTAACCCTAACCCTAACCCTAACCCTAACCCTAACCCTAACCCTAACCCTAACCCTAACCCTAACCCTAACCCTAACCCTAACCCTAACCCTAACCCTAACCCTAACCCTAACCCTAACCCTAACCCTAACCCTAACCCTAACCCTAACCCTAACCCTAACCCTAACCCTAACCCTAACCCTAACCCTAACCCTAACCCTAACCCTAACCCTAACCCTAACCCTAACCCTAACCCTAACCCTAACCCTAACCCTAACCCTAACCCTAACCCTAACCCTAACCCTAACCCTAACCCTAACCCTAACCCTAACCCTAACCCTAACCCTAACCCTAACCCTAACCCTAACCCTAACCCTAACCCTAACCCTAACCCTAACCCTAACCCTAACCCTAACCCTAACCCTAACCCTAACCCTAACCCTAACCCTAACCCTAACCCTAACCCTAACCCTAACCCTAACCCTAACCCTAACCCTAACCCTAACCCTAACCCTAACCCTAACCCTAACCCTAACCCTAACCCTAACCCTAACCCTAACCCTAACCCTAACCCTAACCCTAACCCTAACCCTAACCCTAACCCTAACCCTAACCCTAACCCTAACCCTAACCCTAACCCTAACCCTAACCCTAACCCTAACCCTAACCCTAACCCTAACCCTAACCCTAACCCTAACCCTAACCCTAACCCTAACCCTAACCCTAACCCTAACCCTAACCCTAACCCTAACCCTAACCCTAACCCTAACCCTAACCCTAACCCTAACCCTAACCCTAACCCTAACCCTAACCCTAACCCTAACCCTAACCCTAACCCTAACCCTAACCCTAACCCTAACCCTAACCCTAACCCTAACCCTAACCCTAACCCTAACCCTAACCCTAACCCTAACCCTAACCCTAACCCTAACCCTAACCCTAACCCTAACCCTAACCCTAACCCTAACCCTAACCCTAACCCTAACCCTAACCCTAACCCTAACCCTAACCCTAACCCTAACCCTAACCCTAACCCTAACCCTAACCCTAACCCTAACCCTAACCCTAACCCTAACCCTAACCCTAACCCTAACCCTAACCCTAACCCTAACCCTAACCCTAACCCTAACCCTAACCCTAACCCTAACCCTAACCCTAACCCTAACCCTAACCCTAACCCTAACCCTAACCCTAACCCTAACCCTAACCCTAACCCTAACCCTAACCCTAACCCTAACCCTAACCCTAACCCTAACCCTAACCCTAACCCTAACCCTAACCCTAACCCTAACCCTAACCCTAACCCTAACCCTAACCCTAACCCTAACCCTAACCCTAACCCTAACCCTAACCCTAACCCTAACCCTAACCCTAACCCTAACCCTAACCCTAACCCTAACCCTAACCCTAACCCTAACCCTAACCCTAACCCTAACCCTAACCCTAACCCTAACCCTAACCCTAACCCTAACCCTAACCCTAACCCTAACCCTAACCCTAACCCTAACCCTAACCCTAACCCTAACCCTAACCCTAACCCTAACCCTAACCCTAACCCTAACCCTAACCCTAACCCTAACCCTAACCCTAACCCTAACCCTAACCCTAACCCTAACCCTAACCCTAACCCTAACCCTAACCCTAACCCTAACCCTAACCCTAACCCTAACCCTAACCCTAACCCTAACCCTAACCCTAACCCTAACCCTAACCCTAACCCTAACCCTAACCCTAACCCTAACCCTAACCCTAACCCTAACCCTAACCCTAACCCTAACCCTAACCCTAACCCTAACCCTAACCCTAACCCTAACCCTAACCCTAACCCTAACCCTAACCCTAACCCTAACCCTAACCCTAACCCTAACCCTAACCCTAACCCTAACCCTAACCCTAACCCTAACCCTAACCCTAACCCTAACCCTAACCCTAACCCTAACCCTAACCCTAACCCTAACCCTAACCCTAACCCTAACCCTAACCCTAACCCTAACCCTAACCCTAACCCTAACCCTAACCCTAACCCTAACCCTAACCCTAACCCTAACCCTAACCCTAACCCTAACCCTAACCCTAACCCTAACCCTAACCCTAACCCTAACCCTAACCCTAACCCTAACCCTAACCCTAACCCTAACCCTAACCCTAACCCTAACCCTAACCCTAACCCTAACCCTAACCCTAACCCTAACCCTAACCCTAACCCTAACCCTAACCCTAACCCTAACCCTAACCCTAACCCTAACCCTAACCCTAACCCTAACCCTAACCCTAACCCTAACCCTAACCCTAACCCTAACCCTAACCCTAACCCTAACCCTAACCCTAACCCTAACCCTAACCCTAACCCTAACCCTAACCCTAACCCTAACCCTAACCCTAACCCTAACCCTAACCCTAACCCTAACCCTAACCCTAACCCTAACCCTAACCCTAACCCTAACCCTAACCCTAACCCTAACCCTAACCCTAACCCTAACCCTAACCCTAACCCTAACCCTAACCCTAACCCTAACCCTAACCCTAACCCTAACCCTAACCCTAACCCTAACCCTAACCCTAACCCTAACCCTAACCCTAACCCTAACCCTAACCCTAACCCTAACCCTAACCCTAACCCTAACCCTAACCCTAACCCTAACCCTAACCCTAACCCTAACCCTAACCCTAACCCTAACCCTAACCCTAACCCTAACCCTAACCCTAACCCTAACCCTAACCCTAACCCTAACCCTAACCCTAACCCTAACCCTAACCCTAACCCTAACCCTAACCCTAACCCTAACCCTAACCCTAACCCTAACCCTAACCCTAACCCTAACCCTAACCCTAACCCTAACCCTAACCCTAACCCTAACCCTAACCCTAACCCTAACCCTAACCCTAACCCTAACCCTAACCCTAACCCTAACCCTAACCCTAACCCTAACCCTAACCCTAACCCTAACCCTAACCCTAACCCTAACCCTAACCCTAACCCTAACCCTAACCCTAACCCTAACCCTAACCCTAACCCTAACCCTAACCCTAACCCTAACCCTAACCCTAACCCTAACCCTAACCCTAACCCTAACCCTAACCCTAACCCTAACCCTAACCCTAACCCTAACCCTAACCCTAACCCTAACCCTAACCCTAACCCTAACCCTAACCCTAACCCTAACCCTAACCCTAACCCTAACCCTAACCCTAACCCTAACCCTAACCCTAACCCTAACCCTAACCCTAACCCTAACCCTAACCCTAACCCTAACCCTAACCCTAACCCTAACCCTAACCCTAACCCTAACCCTAACCCTAACCCTAACCCTAACCCTAACCCTAACCCTAACCCTAACCCTAACCCTAACCCTAACCCTAACCCTAACCCTAACCCTAACCCTAACCCTAACCCTAACCCTAACCCTAACCCTAACCCTAACCCTAACCCTAACCCTAACCCTAACCCTAACCCTAACCCTAACCCTAACCCTAACCCTAACCCTAACCCTAACCCTAACCCTAACCCTAACCCTAACCCTAACCCTAACCCTAACCCTAACCCTAACCCTAACCCTAACCCTAACCCTAACCCTAACCCTAACCCTAACCCTAACCCTAACCCTAACCCTAACCCTAACCCTAACCCTAACCCTAACCCTAACCCTAACCCTAACCCTAACCCTAACCCTAACCCTAACCCTAACCCTAACCCTAACCCTAACCCTAACCCTAACCCTAACCCTAACCCTAACCCTAACCCTAACCCTAACCCTAACCCTAACCCTAACCCTAACCCTAACCCTAACCCTAACCCTAACCCTAACCCTAACCCTAACCCTAACCCTAACCCTAACCCTAACCCTAACCCTAACCCTAACCCTAACCCTAACCCTAACCCTAACCCTAACCCTAACCCTAACCCTAACCCTAACCCTAACCCTAACCCTAACCCTAACCCTAACCCTAACCCTAACCCTAACCCTAACCCTAACCCTAACCCTAACCCTAACCCTAACCCTAACCCTAACCCTAACCCTAACCCTAACCCTAACCCTAACCCTAACCCTAACCCTAACCCTAACCCTAACCCTAACCCTAACCCTAACCCTAACCCTAACCCTAACCCTAACCCTAACCCTAACCCTAACCCTAACCCTAACCCTAACCCTAACCCTAACCCTAACCCTAACCCTAACCCTAACCCTAACCCTAACCCTAACCCTAACCCTAACCCTAACCCTAACCCTAACCCTAACCCTAACCCTAACCCTAACCCTAACCCTAACCCTAACCCTAACCCTAACCCTAACCCTAACCCTAACCCTAACCCTAACCCTAACCCTAACCCTAACCCTAACCCTAACCCTAACCCTAACCCTAACCCTAACCCTAACCCTAACCCTAACCCTAACCCTAACCCTAACCCTAACCCTAACCCTAACCCTAACCCTAACCCTAACCCTAACCCTAACCCTAACCCTAACCCTAACCCTAACCCTAACCCTAACCCTAACCCTAACCCTAACCCTAACCCTAACCCTAACCCTAACCCTAACCCTAACCCTAACCCTAACCCTAACCCTAACCCTAACCCTAACCCTAACCCTAACCCTAACCCTAACCCTAACCCTAACCCTAACCCTAACCCTAACCCTAACCCTAACCCTAACCCTAACCCTAACCCTAACCCTAACCCTAACCCTAACCCTAACCCTAACCCTAACCCTAACCCTAACCCTAACCCTAACCCTAACCCTAACCCTAACCCTAACCCTAACCCTAACCCTAACCCTAACCCTAACCCTAACCCTAACCCTAACCCTAACCCTAACCCTAACCCTAACCCTAACCCTAACCCTAACCCTAACCCTAACCCTAACCCTAACCCTAACCCTAACCCTAACCCTAACCCTAACCCTAACCCTAACCCTAACCCTAACCCTAACCCTAACCCTAACCCTAACCCTAACCCTAACCCTAACCCTAACCCTAACCCTAACCCTAACCCTAACCCTAACCCTAACCCTAACCCTAACCCTAACCCTAACCCTAACCCTAACCCTAACCCTAACCCTAACCCTAACCCTAACCCTAACCCTAACCCTAACCCTAACCCTAACCCTAACCCTAACCCTAACCCTAACCCTAACCCTAACCCTAACCCTAACCCTAACCCTAACCCTAACCCTAACCCTAACCCTAACCCTAACCCTAACCCTAACCCTAACCCTAACCCTAACCCTAACCCTAACCCTAACCCTAACCCTAACCCTAACCCTAACCCTAACCCTAACCCTAACCCTAACCCTAACCCTAACCCTAACCCTAACCCTAACCCTAACCCTAACCCTAACCCTAACCCTAACCCTAACCCTAACCCTAACCCTAACCCTAACCCTAACCCTAACCCTAACCCTAACCCTAACCCTAACCCTAACCCTAACCCTAACCCTAACCCTAACCCTAACCCTAACCCTAACCCTAACCCTAACCCTAACCCTAACCCTAACCCTAACCCTAACCCTAACCCTAACCCTAACCCTAACCCTAACCCTAACCCTAACCCTAACCCTAACCCTAACCCTAACCCTAACCCTAACCCTAACCCTAACCCTAACCCTAACCCTAACCCTAACCCTAACCCTAACCCTAACCCTAACCCTAACCCTAACCCTAACCCTAACCCTAACCCTAACCCTAACCCTAACCCTAACCCTAACCCTAACCCTAACCCTAACCCTAACCCTAACCCTAACCCTAACCCTAACCCTAACCCTAACCCTAACCCTAACCCTAACCCTAACCCTAACCCTAACCCTAACCCTAACCCTAACCCTAACCCTAACCCTAACCCTAACCCTAACCCTAACCCTAACCCTAACCCTAACCCTAACCCTAACCCTAACCCTAACCCTAACCCTAACCCTAACCCTAACCCTAACCCTAACCCTAACCCTAACCCTAACCCTAACCCTAACCCTAACCCTAACCCTAACCCTAACCCTAACCCTAACCCTAACCCTAACCCTAACCCTAACCCTAACCCTAACCCTAACCCTAACCCTAACCCTAACCCTAACCCTAACCCTAACCCTAACCCTAACCCTAACCCTAACCCTAACCCTAACCCTAACCCTAACCCTAACCCTAACCCTAACCCTAACCCTAACCCTAACCCTAACCCTAACCCTAACCCTAACCCTAACCCTAACCCTAACCCTAACCCTAACCCTAACCCTAACCCTAACCCTAACCCTAACCCTAACCCTAACCCTAACCCTAACCCTAACCCTAACCCTAACCCTAACCCTAACCCTAACCCTAACCCTAACCCTAACCCTAACCCTAACCCTAACCCTAACCCTAACCCTAACCCTAACCCTAACCCTAACCCTAACCCTAACCCTAACCCTAACCCTAACCCTAACCCTAACCCTAACCCTAACCCTAACCCTAACCCTAACCCTAACCCTAACCCTAACCCTAACCCTAACCCTAACCCTAACCCTAACCCTAACCCTAACCCTAACCCTAACCCTAACCCTAACCCTAACCCTAACCCTAACCCTAACCCTAACCCTAACCCTAACCCTAACCCTAACCCTAACCCTAACCCTAACCCTAACCCTAACCCTAACCCTAACCCTAACCCTAACCCTAACCCTAACCCTAACCCTAACCCTAACCCTAACCCTAACCCTAACCCTAACCCTAACCCTAACCCTAACCCTAACCCTAACCCTAACCCTAACCCTAACCCTAACCCTAACCCTAACCCTAACCCTAACCCTAACCCTAACCCTAACCCTAACCCTAACCCTAACCCTAACCCTAACCCTAACCCTAACCCTAACCCTAACCCTAACCCTAACCCTAACCCTAACCCTAACCCTAACCCTAACCCTAACCCTAACCCTAACCCTAACCCTAACCCTAACCCTAACCCTAACCCTAACCCTAACCCTAACCCTAACCCTAACCCTAACCCTAACCCTAACCCTAACCCTAACCCTAACCCTAACCCTAACCCTAACCCTAACCCTAACCCTAACCCTAACCCTAACCCTAACCCTAACCCTAACCCTAACCCTAACCCTAACCCTAACCCTAACCCTAACCCTAACCCTAACCCTAACCCTAACCCTAACCCTAACCCTAACCCTAACCCTAACCCTAACCCTAACCCTAACCCTAACCCTAACCCTAACCCTAACCCTAACCCTAACCCTAACCCTAACCCTAACCCTAACCCTAACCCTAACCCTAACCCTAACCCTAACCCTAACCCTAACCCTAACCCTAACCCTAACCCTAACCCTAACCCTAACCCTAACCCTAACCCTAACCCTAACCCTAACCCTAACCCTAACCCTAACCCTAACCCTAACCCTAACCCTAACCCTAACCCTAACCCTAACCCTAACCCTAACCCTAACCCTAACCCTAACCCTAACCCTAACCCTAACCCTAACCCTAACCCTAACCCTAACCCTAACCCTAACCCTAACCCTAACCCTAACCCTAACCCTAACCCTAACCCTAACCCTAACCCTAACCCTAACCCTAACCCTAACCCTAACCCTAACCCTAACCCTAACCCTAACCCTAACCCTAACCCTAACCCTAACCCTAACCCTAACCCTAACCCTAACCCCTAACCCTAATTAGATGAATGGGTATCCAAATCCCGCGTTCCCGTTATTAAGCCCTACCAAAAAATTCTGAGGAGGGTTAAAAGAGGGTTTGGCGTCAGTTAATAGGACCTATTTCTAGGTACACAAACACTTTTTTCCATATCTGTACTTAATTCGGTTTTATCGATATTGGTACCTTTAGATTACCGCAAACCATTTGGGCTTAGCAATAAGGGTTAGAATTTCTTTAAACGGAAAAATATTGCTTAAAGAACCAGCTAACCATTACCACCAAACCCTATTCTAACCCCCTGCCAAATTTTTTTCCGAGGGGGGGTCAAATGGCTTCATACCTAACAGATACCCTAGTTGGGTATACCCACGACAGCGTTCAAAATTGTTGTGGACATGATATCCTATACAAAAACTCAACTTTTTTATCCTTTAAGATATGGCTTTAATTTTTTTATCCCTACTTTAATAGCCTCTTAGCGAGCTACATACCAAATTTCATTGAAATATGTCGAGCCGTTTTTGTTTAATTAACTTTTCAATTTTTTTAAGAGAATCCGCATAACGCAAAAAGTCGAAAATGGGTTGAATTGAATAAATACTTCTAGAATAGAAACTATTCAAGACAAATTAATGAACTAAAGCTGAACTGACCCAAAAATGAATGCCAATGAAAACTGTATAGGTGTTTTTACAGTTATATTCATACTTTTCTCAAACTTTTAGTTTAAATTAGGGAAACCATGTACCGCTACAAACAGAGGTTATGAAAAACAACGAAAATGCAATAAATAGTTTAGCATCATACAACTTTTTGTTGGCATTACATATTCCATCAAACTAAATTTCCTGTTATTAAATGGCATTAATGCAACTCAAACCAGTTTAAAGATTTGAATTTGGTCACCGTTCTGTCAGTGGGTAATTAATTTAGTGATAGGACCCTCTTGTGGATTTTATTAGATTTTCAACTTGCAAAAAAGTCAAATCAATCACTTTGATTAGTTCGATTAGACAGAATTTTCCAGTTGTTCTTTAAAGCTTTATTACTTTGGGTGGATCCCACCTAAAGTGCATACAAGCAGCTTCATTTCTGTTAAAAAAAGAATGTCAAAACGGGTTATACTTATCAAGAAGTAGGTTAACCACAAAGTGGGGTATTTATCCTGATATATTAGCCGATACGGGAGTGGGTGACCCTAAATATATCCATGTCAGTAGACCAAAGAACAAGCAAAAAAATCTTCAAAATTGTGATATGAAAAAGGATATTGCCTCTCATTTGGTAGTTTCTTTGTAAATGTTTGTTTTAAAGTTTAAAAATTTGAATTTGGTCACCGTTCTGTCAGTGGGTAATAAATTTAATAATGGGACCCTTTTGTGGATTTTATTAGATTTTCAACTTGCAAAAAAGTCAAATCAATCACTTTGATTAGTTTGATTAGACAGAATTTTCCAGTTGTTCTTTAAAGCTTTATAGCTTTGGGTGGATCTCACTTAAAGCGCATACAAGCAGCTTCATTTCTGTTAAAAAAAGAATGTCAAAACGTATTATACTTATCAAGAAGCAAGTTAACCACAAGGTGGGGTATTTATTCTGAAATATTAGCCGATACGGCAGTGGGTGACCCTAAATAAATCCATGTCAGTAGACCAAAGAACAAGCAAAAAAATCTTCAAAATAGTGATATGAAAAAGCATATTGCCTCTCATTTGGTAGTTTCTTTATTAATGAGTGTTTTAAAGTATAAATGATCATATTGTAAGCGTGCAAACCCACACACACGCTCATATAAACATATGTACTTGCACTCACATAAGCATATGTACTTATACCAATTATATGTTCTCATATACGTATACATTAACACATATATATACATATGCATTTAAACAATAACCATAACGGCACGCATTTACACATTTGAATAATACAATACCATACTAAGCATATACCTTTATCTATCTACACATAAAGAAATCACATTTGTACAGACATCCACTTTGCAATACATGTCCTTTCTAAATGTTGTTTGGATATAGCTATAACACCTGTACAGAAGATGTAAAATACCGCAAAAGGTAGCCATTTACCGTTATTATGTTGTTAATTACCGCAGAAATGTTGTCAATTACCGCACTAATGTAGTCATTTCCCGCAAAATGTAACCGTTTACCGCCTGAAATTTGCGGGAAAACACTATCATGCTGCGGTAAATGGTAACATTTAGCGGTAAATGGTAACATTTAGCGGTAAAGTGGTGACAAGTATCGATTTACCATATAAAATGTCATTATTACCGCAAAACAGTA
>CAXARO010000922.1:15000-28975 GCA_963971305.1 Arcuatula senhousia
CAAGTATAAACTATCTAAAGCACACCAAGCTAGAAAAAATACATAAAATATAAAATACCACCTAAATTGATCTCTTAACTATAATACGAAGTCATTTACCGCATTTTGTAGTCATTTACCGCAGAAAATCAATATTTTACCGCAAACACGTTGCTTTATACCGCAAAGTTGTTACCATTCACCGCATAACGATAACGGTAAATGGCTACAATGTTAACATTACCGTTGACTACATTATTGCGGTAAATGGATACATAGATGGGATAATGGCAACATATTTGCGGTATAGAGAAACCTTTTTGCGGTAAAATATTGATTGTTTGCGGTAAATGATTACATAATGCGGTAAATTACTACAAAATGCGGTAAATGGATACATAGATGGGATAATGGCAACATATTTGCGGTATAGAGAAACCTTTTTGCGGTAAAATATTGATTGTTTGCGGTAAATGATTACATAATGCGGTAAATTACTACAAAATGCGGTAAATAAATACATAGTTGCGGTAATGGCTACAAAGTTGGTAATACCGCCAAAAATGTATCCATCTACCGCAAAGATGCATATATTTACCGCAACGGTAAAGGTAACTTTGTACCCATTTACCGTCTGTAATTTGCGGTAAATTTCGTCATTGCTGCGGTAAATGGTAACATTTTGCGGTAATCGACTACATTAATGCGGTAAACAGTGACTTTTTTGCGGTACAAGGAAATTTGCGGTAAATTACTACAAAGGTGCGGTAAATGGTAACATTTGGCGGTAATGGACTACATTGATGTGGTAAATTGCTACATTTTGCGGTGTATGATTACATTTTAACGGTAAATTGCTACATTTTTCGGTGTATGATTACATTTTAACGGTAAATTGCTACCTTTTGCGGTAAATTGACTCTTTCATACAAAAGATATACAAATATTTTTTTTGGTAAATTCTGTCTAAAAGAAATACCAAAGTTTTTTTTTTTAAACTAATTTTGATTTTTTTTTTCATTTTCCAGTCAACCAGATGTTTAAAATTTTCAAAAGATTAGCGACAAAACTCACTACTCGCAAGTGCATATTTTAATCTTGTCATTTTTTATATTTTTCATTATTTATTTTATTTTTTTTTATACTTTTTATTTATTTTGATATATCCTTTTCTTCATTTCTTTTCTTTATTTAATGAAACTCCAATTTGTACTTGATGTTTAGAACATCACAAAATGTCTTAACACAATCTTTAGCTGTCTTTGACATTAAATACATCTGAAATGTACTTTTGTTTAAATGGCATTGGTGAAGGTCAACGACATGTGCATACACTAGCATCAAGTCTTCAAGATTTTCAAATGTAACAATAGTATCCAATTTATCAGACATTATCTTTGAAACAACTTCAATTTTCTTATCACTTTATCTAGGAAAATTTTTTTCAACTTCTATGAAAATAGGAAATTTACAGTTGAACATAATACTAAATTGGGAATTTTCAGAAATTTTTCAATATGCTGGTTTTTCCAAAATTGTATTATGAAAGATGTAACCTATGTTTTAATTCATATTTGATGAATATCACAATCATTCAGAAATTTCCATTGCAAGCTTTTGTAAATTTTCATATTCTATTTTTAGTCCTGGTTTTTCCAAATTTCAAGAAATCCTAGATCTTTTGAAATTTTTCAGTTATTTATATATAAATCACGTTTAAACAATAACCTTAGCTTCTCACAATTTATTCATATCATAATGTCTAACCAAATCGAAATGGCTGAATTAAATCCAGTAGAATGTTTGAATCAAAATCATAGGGAACTTTTGTCACGTTTGGCAATAGCGGAGGTGGATTTGGAACAAAAGTCCAAGGGAAAGCGTTTTTGGAACATATTTGCAATTGTACTATTGCTTTTACTCATTGGAAGTGTTGCAACCAGTATAGTACTGGTTGCTACGTATTGCTAACAAGTAGCCAGAATGTCATGAATATATGAAAACAAAACTGTAAAAAAGGAAAAAAAAAAGAAAAAAAAATAATATGAAAACAAAAGAAAAATAATTGAATAAGAAACCAAAAAAAAAAAAAAACAAAAAAATAAAACAATCAATAAACATATGTATGTATGTATGTATGTATGTATGTATGTATGTATGTATGTATGTATGTATGTATGTATGTATGTATGTATGTATGTATGTATGTATGTATGTATGTATGTATGTATGTATGTATGTATGTATGTATGCATGTATGTGTCTGTCTGTCTGTTTTTTGTCTGTCTGTCTGTCTGTCTGTCTGTCTGTCTGTCTGTCTGTATGTATGTTTGTATGCATGTATGTTTATATGCATGTATGTATGTAACCTTTTATGTGTGCATGTATCTTTGTAAGTATAAGTTTTGCATGAATATGTATATGTATATGCATGTTTATTGACTCAAATGAATGCATGTACTAATTTCTTGGATGTTGTTCAGAGTTAAATTAGGCCATGGCCCTGTGATGACAATTTTAGGAAAGTTTAGTCTTAGGTTTGATAATAAAAAACATTTTATAATCATTTCGATAAGTTAATGACTTTACCATTAAGAAAAATGTAATATTTTTATTATGAATATTAATTATAAAAAAAACCCACTGATTTTGAACAAAATATATCCTAAAACATGAAGATTGGTGCTGTAAATCATATTTCGACTCTTTGAGACAATTATGACATGGTTTTCATAAAGAATTTAGTTATTGTTGAAACATTATGCTAAAAAAAACACATGAATCCTAATACCGCAAATAAATTATCTTACCCAACTTTGGTATTATCTCAACACGTTCAGAGGTAGGATATTGACTTTTAATGTGGTATATATTTAATATTAACCCATTGTTTGTAAATTCAAAGAACCTGAAGATATAATTACAACAAAAAGGGTAGCGTGCCAACCATTAATGATCATAAGGAAAAAACATCAGAAAAAAAAACGTACCGACAAAAGTATCTCAAAGTGTTCAAAATGGTCTAAAACGAAAAATAAACTCAACTTGTTAAGACGTCCAAAAAAAAGTTGGACTTAGTTTTTTTTCATTGGACCTTAGTAACCTATCACGCAAAAAGGTTACCATAGGTAACCATTTTCCCGCCATTCCCGAACCAAAGTGCAACGGGAATGGAAAAATACCGCCGAAAAGAAACCATCTACCGCATAAAGGTTACCAATTACCGCTTTATACCGCTGGTGTAGCTAATTTTATTAGGGGAACGGTAAATGGTTACTAAAATCCCGCGTTCCCCTAACCCTAACCCTAACCCTAACCCTAACCCTAACCCTAACCCTAACCCTAACCCTAACCCTAACCCTAACCCTAACCCTAACCCTAACCCTAACCCTAACCCTAAACCCTAACCCTAACCCTAACCCTAACCCTAACCCTAACCCTAACCCTAACCCTAACCCTAACCCTAACCCTAACCCTAACCCTAACCCTAACCCTAACCCTAACCCTAACCCTAACCCTAACCCTAACCCTAACCCTAACCCTAACCCTAACCCTAACCCTAACCCTAACCCTAACCCTAACCCTAACCCTAACCCTAACCCTAACCCTAACCCTAACCCTAACCCTAACCCTAACCCTAACCCTAACCCTAACCCTAACCCTAACCCTAACCCTAACCCTAACCCTAACCCTAACCCTAACCCTAACCCTAACCCTAACCCTAACCCTAACCCTAACCCTAACCCTAACCCTAACCCTAACCCTAACCCTAACCCTAACCCTAACCCTAACCCTAACCCTAACCCTAACCCTAACCCTAACCCTAACCCTAACCCTAACCCTAACCCTAACCCTAACCCTAACCCTAACCCTAACCCTAACCCTAACCCTAACCCTAACCCTAACCCTAACCCTAACCCTAACCCTAACCCTAACCCTAACCCTAACCCTAACCCTAACCCTAACCCTAACCCTAACCCTAACCCTAACCCTAACCCTAACCCTAACCCTAACCCTAACCCTAACCCTAACCCTAACCCTAACCCTAACCCTAACCCTAACCCTAACCCTAACCCTAACCCTAACCCTAACCCTAACCCTAACCCTAACCCTAACCCTAACCCTAACCCTAACCCTAACCCTAACCCTAACCCTAACCCTAACCCTAACCCTAACCCTAACCCTAACCCTAACCCTAACCCTAACCCTAACCCTAACCCTAACCCTAACCCTAACCCTAACCCTAACCCTAACCCTAACCCTAACCCTAACCCTAACCCTAACCCTAACCCTAACCCTAACCCTAACCCTAACCCTAACCCTAACCCTAACCCTAACCCTAACCCTAACCCTAACCCTAACCCTAACCCTAACCCTAACCCTAACCCTAACCCTAACCCTAACCCTAACCCTAACCCTAACCCTAACCCTAACCCTAACCCTAACCCTAACCCTAACCCTAACCCTAACCCTAACCCTAACCCTAACCCTAACCCTAACCCTAACCCTAACCCTAACCCTAACCCTAACCCTAACCCTAACCCTAACCCTAACCCTAACCCTAACCCTAACCCTAACCCTAACCCTAACCCTAACCCTAACCCTAACCCTAACCCTAACCCTAACCCTAACCCTAACCCTAACCCTAACCCTAACCCTAACCCTAACCCTAACCCTAACCCTAACCCTAACCCTAACCCTAACCCTAACCCTAACCCTAACCCTAACCCTAACCCTAACCCTAACCCTAACCCTAACCCTAACCCTAACCCTAACCCTAACCCTAACCCTAACCCTAACCCTAACCCTAACCCTAACCCTAACCCTAACCCTAACCCTAACCCTAACCCTAACCCTAACCCTAACCCTAACCCTAACCCTAACCCTAACCCTAACCCTAACCCTAACCCTAACCCTAACCCTAACCCTAACCCTAACCCTAACCCTAACCCTAACCCTAACCCTAACCCTAACCCTAACCCTAACCCTAACCCTAACCCTAACCCTAACCCTAACCCTAACCCTAACCCTAACCCTAACCCTAACCCTAACCCTAACCCTAACCCTAACCCTAACCCTAACCCTAACCCTAACCCTAACCCTAACCCTAACCCTAACCCTAACCCTAACCCTAACCCTAACCCTAACCCTAACCCTAACCCTAACCCTAACCCTAACCCTAACCCTAACCCTAACCCTAACCCTAACCCTAACCCTAACCCTAACCCTAACCCTAACCCTAACCCTAACCCTAACCCTAACCCTAACCCTAACCCTAACCCTAACCCTAACCCTAACCCTAACCCTAACCCTAACCCTAACCCTAACCCTAACCCTAACCCTAACCCTAACCCTAACCCTAACCCTAACCCTAACCCTAACCCTAACCCTAACCCTAACCCTAACCCTAACCCTAACCCTAACCCTAACCCTAACCCTAACCCTAACCCTAACCCTAACCCTAACCCTAACCCTAACCCTAACCCTAACCCTAACCCTAACCCTAACCCTAACCCTAACCCTAACCCTAACCCTAACCCTAACCCTAACCCTAACCCTAACCCTAACCCTAACCCTAACCCTAACCCTAACCCTAACCCTAACCCTAACCCTAACCCTAACCCTAACCCTAACCCTAACCCTAACCCTAACCCTAACCCTAACCCTAACCCTAACCCTAACCCTAACCCTAACCCTAACCCTAACCCTAACCCTAACCCTAACCCTAACCCTAACCCTAACCCTAACCCTAACCCTAACCCTAACCCTAACCCTAACCCTAACCCTAACCCTAACCCTAACCCTAACCCTAACCCTAACCCTAACCCTAACCCTAACCCTAACCCTAACCCTAACCCTAACCCTAACCCTAACCCTAACCCTAACCCTAACCCTAACCCTAACCCTAACCCTAACCCTAACCCTAACCCTAACCCTAACCCTAACCCTAACCCTAACCCTAACCCTAACCCTAACCCTAACCCTAACCCTAACCCTAACCCTAACCCTAACCCTAACCCTAACCCTAACCCTAACCCTAACCCTAACCCTAACCCTAACCCTAACCCTAACCCTAACCCTAACCCTAACCCTAACCCTAACCCTAACCCTAACCCTAACCCTAACCCTAACCCTAACCCTAACCCTAACCCTAACCCTAACCCTAACCCTAACCCTAACCCTAACCCTAACCCTAACCCTAACCCTAACCCTAACCCTAACCCTAACCCTAACCCTAACCCTAACCCTAACCCTAACCCTAACCCTAACCCTAACCCTAACCCTAACCCTAACCCTAACCCTAACCCTAACCCTAACCCTAACCCTAACCCTAACCCTAACCCTAACCCTAACCCTAACCCTAACCCTAACCCTAACCCTAACCCTAACCCTAACCCTAACCCTAACCCTAACCCTAACCCTAACCCTAACCCTAACCCTAACCCTAACCCTAACCCTAACCCTAACCCTAACCCTAACCCTAACCCTAACCCTAACCCTAACCCTAACCCTAACCCTAACCCTAACCCTTTTACTACGTTACTTAACCGTTTTCCACGTTACCACGTAACCCTAACCCTAATTTTAATACGTTACTTAACCGTTTTTCCACGTTACCACGTAACCCTTACCCTAACCCTAACCCTAATTTTACTACGTTACTTAACCGTTTTCCACGTTACCACGTAACCCTAACCCTAATTTTACTACGTTACTTAACCGTTTTTCCACGTTACCACGTAACCCTTACCCTAACCCTAACCCTAATTTTACTACGTTACTTAACCGTTTTCCACGTTACCACGTAACCCTAACCCTAATTTTACTACGTTACTTAACCGTTTTTCCACGTTACCACGTAACCCTAACCCTAACCCTAACCCTATTTTTACTACGTTACTTAACCGTTTTTCCACGTTACCACGTAACCCTAACCCTAACCCTAATTTTACTACGTTACTTAACCGTTTTCCACGTTACCACGTAACCCTAACCCTAATTTTACTACGTTACTTAACCGTTTTTCCACGTTACCACGTAACCCTAACCCTAACCCTAATTTTACTACGTTACTTAACCGTTTTCCACGTTACCACGTAACCCTAACCCTAATTTTACTACGTTACTTAACCGTTTTTCCACGTTACCACGTAACCCTTACCCTAACCCTAACCCTAATTTTACTACGTTACTTAACCGTTTTCCACGTTACCACGTAACCCTAACCCTAATTTTACTACGTTACTTAACCGTTTTTCCACGTTACCACGTAACCGTAACCCTAACCCTAATTTTACTACGTTACTTAACCGTTTTTCCACGTTACCACGTAACCCTAACCCTAACCCTAACCCTATTTTTACTACGTTACTTAACCGTTTTTCCACGTTACCACGTAACCCTAACCCTAACCCTAATTTTACTACGTTACTTAACCGTTTTCCACGTTACCACGTAACCCTAACCCTAATTTTACTACGTTACTTAACCGTTTTTCCACGTTACCACGTAACCGTAACCCTAACCCTAATTTTACTACGTTACTTAACCGTTTTCCACGTTACCACGTAACCCTAACCCTAATTTTACTACGTTACTTAACCGTTTTTCCACGTTACCACGTAACCCTTACCCTAACCCTAACCCTAATTTTACTACGTTACTTAACCGTTTTCCACGTTACCACGTAACCCTAACCCTAATTTTACTACGTTACTTAACCGTTTTTCCACGTTACCACGTAACCCTTACCCTAACCCTAACCCTAATTTTACTACGTTACTTAACCGTTTTCCACGTTACCACGTAACCCTAACCCTAATTTTACTACGTTACTTAACCGTTTTTCCACGTTACCACGTAACCCTTACCCTAACCCTAACCCTAATTTTACTACGTTACTTAACCGTTTTCCACGTTACCACGTAACCCTAACCCTAATTTTACTACGTTACTTAACCGTTTTTCCACGTTACCACGTAACCCTAACCCTAACCCTAACCCTATTTTTACTACGTTACTTAACCGTTTTTCCACGTTACCACGTAACCCTAACCCTAACCCTAATTTTACTACGTTACTTAACCGTTTTCCACGTTACCACGTAACCCTAACCCTAATTTTACTACGTTACTTAACCGTTTTTCCACGTTACCACGTAACCCTAACCCTAACCCTAATTTTACTACGTTACTTAACCGTTTTCCACGTTACCACGTAACCCTAACCCTAATTTTACTACGTTACTTAACCGTTTTTCCACGTTACCACGTAACCCTTACCCTAACCCTAACCCTAATTTTACTACGTTACTTAACCGTTTTCCACGTTACCACGTAACCCTAACCCTAATTTTACTACGTTACTTAACCGTTTTTCCACGTTACCACGTAACCGTAACCCTAACCCTAATTTTACTACGTTACTTAACCGTTTTTCCACGTTACCACGTAACCCTAACCCTAACCCTAACCCTATTTTTACTACGTTACTTAACCGTTTTTCCACGTTACCACGTAACCCTAACCCTAACCCTAATTTTACTACGTTACTTAACCGTTTTCCACGTTACCACGTAACCCTAACCCTAATTTTACTACGTTACTTAACCGTTTTTCCACGTTACCACGTAACCGTAACCCTAACCCTAATTTTACTACGTTACTTAACCGTTTTTCCACGTTACCACGTAACCCTAACCCTAACCCTAACCCTATTTTTACTACGTTACTTAACCGTTTTTCCACGTTACCACGTAACCCTAACCCTAACCCTAATTTTACTACGTTACTTAACCGTTTTCCACGTTACCACGTAACCCTAACCCTAATTTTACTACGTTACTTAACCGTTTTTCCACGTTACCACGTAACCGTAACCTAACCCTAATTTTACTACGTTACTTAACCGTTTTCCACGTTACCACGTAACCCTAACCCTAATTTTACTACGTTACTTAACCGTTTTTCCACGTTACCACGTAACCCTTACCCTAACCCTAACCCTAATTTTACTACGTTACTTAACCGTTTTCCACGTTACCACGTAACCCTAACCCTAATTTTACTACGTTACTTAACCGTTTTTCCACGTTACCACGTAACCCTTACCCTAACCCTAACCCTAATTTTACTACGTTACTTAACCGTTTTCCACGTTACCACGTAACCCTAACCCTAATTTTACTACGTTACTTAACCGTTTTTCCACGTTACCACGTAACCCTTACCCTAACCCTAACCCTAATTTTACTACGTTACTTAACCGTTTTCCACGTTACCACGTAACCCTAACCCTAATTTTACTACGTTACTTAACCGTTTTTCCACGTTACCACGTAACCCTTACCCTAACCCTAACCCTAATTTTACTACGTTACTTAACCGTTTTCCACGTTACCACGTAACCCTAACCCTAATTTTACTACGTTACTTAACCGTTTTTCCACGTTACCACGTAACCCTAACCCTAACCCTAACCCTATTTTTACTACGTTACTTAACCGTTTTTCCACGTTACCACGTAACCCTAACCCTAACCCTAATTTTACTACGTTACTTAACCGTTTTCCACGTTACCACGTAACCCTAACCCTAATTTTACTACGTTACTTAACCGTTTTTCCACGTTACCACGTAACCCTAACCCTAACCCTAATTTTACTACGTTACTTAACCGTTTTTCACGTTACCACGTAACCCTAACCCTAATTTTACTACGTTACTTAACCGTTTTTCCACGTTACCACGTAACCCTTACCCTAACCCTAACCCTAATTTTACTACGTTACTTAACCGTTTTCCACGTTACCACGTAACCCTAACCCTAATTTTACTACGTTACTTAACCGTTTTTCCACGTTACCACGTAACCGTAACCCTAACCCTAATTTTACTACGTTACTTAACCGTTTTTCCACGTTACCACGTAACCCTAACCCTAACCCTAACCCTATTTTTACTACGTTACTTAACCGTTTTTCCACGTTACCACGTAACCCTAACCCTAACCCTAATTTTACTACGTTACTTAACCGTTTTCCACGTTACCACGTAACCCTAACCCTAATTTTACTACGTTACTTAACCGTTTTTCCACGTTACCACGTAACCGTAACCTAACCCTAATTTTACTACGTTACTTAACCGTTTTCCACGTTACCACGTAACCCTAACCCTAATTTTACTACGTTACTTAACCGTTTTTCCACGTTACCACGTAACCCTTACCCTAACCCTAACCCTAATTTTACTACGTTACTTAACCGTTTTCCACGTTACCACGTAACCCTAACCCTAATTTTACTACGTTACTTAACCGTTTTTCCACGTTACCACGTAACCCTAACCCTAACCCTAATTTTACTACGTTACTTAACCGTTTTCCACGTTACCACGTAACCCTAACCCTAATTTTACTACGTTACTTAACCGTTTTTCCACGTTACCACGTAACCCTTACCCTAACCCTAACCCTAATTTTACTACGTTACTTAACCGTTTTCCACGTTACCACGTAACCCTAACCCTAATTTTACTACGTTACTTAACCGTTTTTCCACGTTACCACGTAACCGTAACCCTAACCCTAATTTTACTACGTTACTTAACCGTTTTTCCACGTTACCACGTAACCCTAACCCTAACCCTAACCCTATTTTACTACGTTACTTAACCGTTTTTCCACGTTACCACGTAACCCTAACCCTAACCCTAATTTTACTACGTTACTTAACCGTTTTCCACGTTACCACGTAACCCTAACCCTAATTTTACTACGTTACTTAACCGTTTTTCCACGTTACCACGTAACCGTAACCCTAACCCTAATTTTACTACGTTACTTAACCGTTTTCCACGTTACCACGTAACCCTAACCCTAATTTTACTACGTTACTTAACCGTTTTTCCACGTTACCACGTAACCCTTACCCTAACCCTAACCCTAATTTTACTACGTTACTTAACCGTTTTCCACGTTACCACGTAACCCTAACCCTAATTTTACTACGTTACTTAACCGTTTTTCCACGTTACCACGTAACCCTTACCCTAACCCTAACCCTAATTTTACTACGTTACTTAACCGTTTTCCACGTTACCACGTAACCCTAACCCTAATTTTACTACGTTACTTAACCGTTTTTCCACGTTACCACGTAACCCTTACCCTAACCCTAACCCTAATTTTACTACGTTACTTAACCGTTTTCCACGTTACCACGTAACCCTAACCCTAATTTTACTACGTTACTTAACCGTTTTTCCACGTTACCACGTAACCCTAACCCTAACCCTAACCCTATTTTTACTACGTTACTTAACCGTTTTTCCACGTTACCACGTAACCCTAACCCTAACCCTAATTTTACTACGTTACTTAACCGTTTTCCACGTTACCACGTAACCCTAACCCTAATTTTACTACGTTACTTAACCGTTTTTCCACGTTACCACGTAACCCTAACCCTAACCCTAATTTTACTACGTTACTTAACCGTTTTCCACGTTACCACGTAACCCTAACCCTAATTTTACTACGTTACTTAACCGTTTTTCCACGTTACCACGTAACCCTTACCCTAACCCTAACCCTAATTTTACTACGTTACTTAACCGTTTTCCACGTTACCACGTAACCCTAACCCTAATTTTACTACGTTACTTAACCGTTTTTCCACGTTACCACGTAACCGTAACCCTAACCCTAATTTTACTACGTTACTTAACCGTTTTTCCACGTTACCACGTAACCCTAACCCTAACCCTAACCCTATTTTACTACGTTACTTAACCGTTTTTCCACGTTACCACGTAACCCTAACCCTAACCCTAATTTTACTACGTTACTTAACCGTTTTCCACGTTACCACGTAACCCTAACCCTAATTTTACTACGTTACTTAACCGTTTTTCCACGTTACCACGTAACCGTAACCCTAACCCTAATTTTACTACGTTACTTAACCGTTTTTCCACGTTACCACGTAACCCTAACCCTAACCCTAACCCTATTTTTACTACGTTACTTAACCGTTTTTCCACGTTACCACGTAACCCTAACCCTAACCCTAATTTTACTACGTTACTTAACCGTTTTCCACGTTACCACGTAACCCTAACCCTAATTTTACTACGTTACTTAACCGTTTTTCCACGTTACCACGTAACCGTAACCCTAACCCTAATTTTACTACGTTACTTAACCGTTTTCCACGTTACCACGTAACCCTAACCCTAATTTTACTACGTTACTTAACCGTTTTTCCACGTTACCACGTAACCCTTACCCTAACCCTAACCCTAATTTTACTACGTTACTTAACCGTTTTCCACGTTACCACGTAACCCTAACCCTAATTTTACTACGTTACTTAACCGTTTTTCCACGTTACCACGTAACCCTAACCCTAACCCTAATTTTACTACGTTACTTAACCGTTTTCCACGTTACCACGTAACCCTAACCCTAATTTTACTACGTTACTTAACCGTTTTTCCACGTTACCACGTAACCCTTACCCTAACCCTAACCCTAATTTTACTACGTTACTTAACCGTTTTCCACGTTACCACGTAACCCTAACCCTAATTTTACTACGTTACTTAACCGTTTTTCCACGTTACCACGTAACCGTAACCCTAACCCTAATTTTACTACGTTACTTAACCGTTTTTCCACGTTACCACGTAACCCTAACCCTAACCCTAACCCTATTTTTACTACGTTACTTAACCGTTTTTCCACGTTACCACGTAACCCTAACCCTAACCCTAATTTTACTACGTTACTTAACCGTTTTCCACGTTACCACGTAACCCTAACCCTAATTTTACTACGTTACTTAACCGTTTTCCACGTTACCACGTAACCCTAACCCTAATTTTACTACGTTACTTAACCGTTTTTCCACGTTACCACGTAACCCTTACCCTAACCCTAACCCTAATTTTACTACGTTACTTAACCGTTTTTCCACGTTACCACGTAACCCTAACCCTAATTTTACTACGTTACTTAACCGTTTTTCCACGTTACCACGTAACCCTAACCCTAACCCTAACCCTATTTTTACTACGTTACTTAACCGTTTTTCCACGTTACCACGTAACCCTAACCCTAACCCTAATTTTACTACGTTACTTAACCGTTTTCCACGTTACCACGTAACCCTAACCCTAATTTTACTACGTTACTTAACCGTTTTTCCACGTTACCACGTAACCCTAACCCTAACCCTAATTTTACTACGTTACTTAACCGTTTTCCACGTTACCACGTAACCCTAACCCTAATTTTACTACGTTACTTAACCGTTTTTCCACGTTACCACGTAACCCTTACCCTAACCCTAACCCTAATTTTACTACGTTACTTAACCGTTTTCCACGTTACCACGTAACCCTAACCCTAATTTTACTACGTTACTTAACCGTTTTTCCACGTTACCACGTAACCGTAACCCTAACCCTAATTTTACTACGTTACTTAACCGTTTTTCCACGTTACCACGTAACCCTAACCCTAACCCTAACCCTATTTTACTACGTTACTTAACCGTTTTTCCACGTTACCACGTAACCCTAACCCTAACCCTAATTTTACTACGTTACTTAACCGTTTTCCACGTTACCACGTAACCCTAACCCTAATTTTACTACGTTACTTAACCGTTTTTCCACGTTACCACGTAACCCTAACCCTAACCCTAATTTTACTACGTTACTTAACCGTTTTCCACGTTACCACGTAACCCTAACCCCTAATTTTACTACGTTACTTAACCGTTTTTCCACGTTACCACGTAACCCTTACCCTAACCCTAACCCTAATTTTACTACGTTACTTAACCGTTTTCCACGTTACCACGTAACCCTAACCCTAATTTTACTACGTTACTTAACCGTTTTTCCACGTTACCACGTAACCCTACCCTAACCCTAATTTTACTACGTTACTTAACCGTTTTTCCACGTTACCACGTAACCTACCCTAA
>CAXARO010000923.1:0-22549 GCA_963971305.1 Arcuatula senhousia
TGCAGGGCCGTAAATTGTATGTAGGCATGTAGGCAACTGCCTCCTATTGCAAACTGGCAAAATTTTTTTTTTTACCAAAAATAAAATAAAATGAACTAAAAAAGTAAATAAGAGAAAGAGACAGAAAGGAAAAGACCAAATAAAAACAAATCATACATGTAGTTACAAATATCATTATTGTATTATTTATATTCTATTAGTATCCCCGTCTATTACATTGTCTGAATGTTGCTTTATATTCTTAAGGATATATTGAGGTTTAATATTTAAATACGCGTTACGTACGGCTTGAACGATAAAAGATGAAAGAACAATGAACTATCCGGCGATTGTTTGTTGGAAGTTGATTTTGATTGATGTAAATCTCAGAGCACGGACTTTCCGCGGAACAAAGAAAATAGATAAATCAGACCACTTTGAAAGTACTAGTATATGAGATGATGTCATGAGTTGGTCTTCCATTCATTCGTATGCGGGCATCCTTGGGTGCATGAGCATGGGAATTTCACCTATAGTTGTCGTCATTTGAACTGCTTAGTAATCATTTATTAATACCATTGTTTGCAATAATGTAAGTATACGTAAAAGGGAAACCATATCTAATAGAAATATTAAATAGACATGCATGAATATTTGATAAAAAACGCAGATCCTATTGATGACCCCGCCTTTCCAAGTCTGCAAATCATTTTAGTTTTAGCACCTCCGCTCGGGAGAAGATTAAAAAGTAATTGGATTTCTTCTTGTGGTTCCATGTGTCCTACTGTAACCAATATTAATATTTAGTCGAAATTTTCTTTGTCATCTACACAGAGTGACCCAATTTGCTGGTCTCTCCCCGAAAACTAAAAACATTTTTATTAGATATCGAATTAATTTGGTGTAAGCGTGTAGTAGTTATTATTATTTGTATTCATTTGAATGTCTGGTTATTCCAGTCGTTGTATTCCATTACTAAGATCAAAGATATGTCAAAAACAGTGTACGAATGCGTAACATGATTTTTTTTTCAGGTCGAAACGCCAGAAAAGTGATCAAGCTAGTCTGCAGTCTTTCGGCTTCAAAATAATTCGTCAAGAGAAAAACAAGGAAGGAAATGATGCTGGTGAAGTTTCAGAGGCTTCAAACACACCAAAAGAGATAGAAATGTCAGGAACTATTCGAGCTCGTTCTGAGAATAAACTACAGGAGGACGAACCTACATGTTCAACATCTGCTGAGATGACATCATTGTCAGACAGTGACCCTGTTAAATTCAATAAACGCTCTCTATCGGACGAGGAAAGACTCAAACTAATCAAGACTAAATGGGTACCACCAACAAGTTCTTATACATTTCCCAAAAACAACCAGAGTCGTCGGTACAAAACATCATGGGAAAATGATTTTCCCTGGCTCCGATATTCACCTTCACTGGATGGCGCTTTCTGCTCTATTTGTATAGCATTTCAGGACCAGCCTAGTGAAAATCCGCGTTACGCAGAATTTGTAACAGAACCATACAGAGATTGGAAAAATGCATTAGGTGTGGAAAGAGGACGCCTTTCACTTCACACAAATAGTGAACGCCATCAAAAATCTCTTGAAAGAAAGAACCTTCTACTTTTAGTCTCGGATCAAACTAAACCTTCCATTGTTCAGTCTCTAAGTAAAGCTTATAGTGACAAAGTCGAAAAGAATAGGACAAGCCTTTTATCCCTCATAGACGTGATTATAACTTTAGGCAAACGTAACATAGCATTTCGAGGGACCTGGAACAAGGAAATTTCAGAAGAGGATGGAAATTTTATGTTCTTTGTTAATTGGAAATCTAGTTTCGACTCGGTGTTAAAGGAACATATAGAACAGAAGAGCTCTTATGGAAAATACTTGTCACCTTTGGCCCAAAATGAATTCATTCAATGTTGTGAACTAGAAATTAGGTCTCAAATCGTTAGTAGATGTAATCAGTCTGATTTTTTCAGCGTCATGGCAGACGAATGTGCTGACTGCTCCAACCAAGCTCAACTCTCAATTTGTGTTCGTTATTGTTATACAGAAAACGATACATGCTATGTGACGGAGGATTTCTGCGGATTTGTAGAACTTGTAAAAACAGACGCCCAGACAATATCAACAAGCATTCTTAGTAAACTTCGTGAATGGGGATTTGATCTGACACGCCTAAGAGGCCAAGGCTATGATGGATGCTCGACGATGTCCGGGGAGGTATCCGGTGTAAAAACAAGGATCATGGAAGAAATTCCGCAGGCAAAATATTTTGTGCATTGTAGGTCTCACTGTCTTAATCTTGTCGTCGTTAACAGTTGCCAGTCAGTCGTAGTTGTCAGAAACTTCATGGCAATTTTGGGTAAAATTACTTGGTTTATCAGTGCATCCAGCAAACGCAAAAATATGATGAAGTCTATAATGAAAGATGCAGTGCAAGTCGATGTTACATTTGATTTGATTTATGATCAAGAAGAAGGACTATTTAGTCAAGGAAAACGACTGCTGCCCACCTTAGCAGAAACTCGATGGACATCACGAACTGACACTTTAACCTGGTTACTAAAACACTATAACAAGGTTTTAGACATACTGGACGAAATTCAAAACCAAACAGTAGGAAGTTCGGATGCGACGTCGTACAAAATGACTTTACTTAGTTTTGAGATATTAGTAGTTGCAGTCATAACTCAGTTCCTACTTGGCTACTTGAGACCTTTGTCAATTGGATTGCAGTCTGAAAGTTGTGATTTAGTTGAAGCACATGTTCAGGCACGAGCTTTGTGTGATTCGTTTTTAGACCTACGGGAAAATGCAGAGAATACATTTAAAAGTCTCTTTACAAGAGCATGCAAAATTGCTGAAGATAACGAAATAACGATTAGCAAGCCTAGAACATCGGGACGTCAACGTCATAGGGCAAACGCTGAAGCTGTATCCGTGGAACAACATTTTAGAATTAACATTTTTATACCGCTTATTGATCACATCATCAAACATTTAAACGACAGGTTTCCAGACAGCATTAAGTCAATGCTCTATGGTTTTTATCTCTTACCATGTAACTTTCCAAAACTGACCGATGAAATTATAGCATCTATCGTTGATGAGTACAGAAACGATATTCCATATCCCGATGATTTGCCTCAGGAGATCCACAGGTGGAAAACTTTATCGTCAATTAAAGGTGTAGGACCTAAATGTACCCTAGAAGAAATGCTGAAGCACACTCAGTTTTACCCAAACATTAACCGAATTTTTCTTCTTTTGTTGGCATTGCCTGTTGGGTCTTGCAGCTGTGAAAGGTCGTTTTCAGCGCTGAGACGTTTGAAAACCTGGAACAGGTCTACAATGACGGAGACCCGCTTATGTGGTTTAGCAATGCTACATATCCATAGAGATGACAATGTAGGGAAAATAGATCCCATGGAAGTGTTAAAAAGATGGGACTCGTCAGGGCATAGGAAAATTGCTTTAGCATTTGAAAAAGAATAAAAGAATTTTCTTATTAAAAAACTTCGATGTTCCTTATTAAGCCTTATCTTAAAAATTGAGAGGATTAAAATTGTTGCTTTTCCGTCCTCCTATTCGAATTCTCAAGTAAATGAAAAAAAAATATTTACTCAAATATCTTATTTTTTAAAAATGTCATGAAACTTTCTACTGGCTCAATACAGCAAACATACATATGCACCAACTTCCAGAAAATTAAAGTGCTTATTTCGTCAGTTTAATAAACTGTGCTATTTATTTTTTTAAATTAACTAAATAAACCACCTTTTCTGTGTACATCTACGTTAAATAATATCAAACCCAAGACCGTAATTTTTATATAGTGTCCCAGTAAACAAAATTTAGAGTTTTATACATTAAACCTCCACCATGAAAACCAATGAAACCCCCCCAGGATTTGCCAGATAGCAGGATTTTGCACAAAAAAGTGCTCAGCTTCTGGGGGGCTGGGCGCCCCCCAGACCCCCGCCATTACTGCCTCCTCTTAATACAAATGCAATTTACGGCCCTGCTATTTTTGTAATAATAAAAAGATCAACGATGACAAACTTAAAAATACCTGGGCATGTGAGAATTTTTACACATCTCAGTCATATTTAATGTCACGTCATAACCCACATGTTGCTAGTTATGATATGAAATGTTGTACACAGATGTTTATGTACAGTACACCAACAGACATACCGTGACTGATCACCGTGATAGTGGTACACCACTCTTAGAGACATACATGTAACAAATATCTTTTTTGTTGTTAAAGATTTTAAAAAAATTCTTTTTACATTTTGAAGAAATGATTATACAGAGCAATTTCCAAAAAGAATTTTTGAAGAATCTTTAACCATTTAAAAGATATTTGTTATATATGTCTCTAAGAGTGGTGTACCACTATCTCGGTGTTCAGTCACGGTATGTCTCTTGGTGTACTGTATGTAGTCGAAACTTGATTTAGTCAATAATGGTAAACATTGTAGTTCATTCAAACAGGTAGCATGTTCATAATAATTCATATGGGTGTTTTTTATTTTTAATCTTACTAGGAAAACCCAGCGAATTCACGGGAAAATCAATGGTTGTGCCTATTTGTGTTCCAATCATTCTAAATCATCGTTCTGTACTTATATGTTTGTAGACTGATTTATATGCCCAATGATGGGCCCTATGATTAGGAAATAAAGATATTTATTTATTTGAAGCTTAGTCTTAGCATTTGTTGTTTAAGCTGCAACCCGGCTAACAAAATATGCTTCTTTATTTTAGTAGTATAGAGTAGTGAGTGACCCGGTCGGCTTACATTTATTGGTGGGAATTATTATAATGACTATATCATTTGAATTACATTTTGAGCACAATAAAATTTCTCAAACACATCTCCACAAGATATATTCCTTTATGTTTATGTAAATTTTCAATAAAATCAACAAAGTAGTTAAGGAGGAGTTGTGCTTTGGTACATGTATGGGTAGAGTTTGGGAAAACAAATCGAAATCATTTTAATAATGACCCATAATGAACATTTCCTTGTATACCTTTCTTAGATCTGCTTGATTTCTTTATGTTCAGATCAGCTAGCTTTGATGGCTCAACTTTTTTTAGGGTGGATGGTGTTTTCCAGTTACAAGGTGTTGAGGTGCAAGAAGAAAGTCCATATCTGTTTGCAGCCTCAACCCTGAACAACAAAGCTGCCACATGGTTGCATGTTTGTCCAAGTCTGAAAAAAAAATAATACATGCATGATGCATACATGTACAAATGTAAAATGTTAATAGATGATAAGATCACTTAAACATGTTTAAAAACATGTATTATCCTACATGTATAAGTCTTTTCATACTCTCAGATGTGCTACTAACATATGTGTGTGTGGCCTATCGACTGTTGGACAGACATGAATTTTTTTAAATTATTTACATGTAACTCAAATGAAACTTCTATGTACATGTATGTAAGTACATGTAAAAAAACCCATGCAGTGGGGAGTTAAAATACATAAATTACATGTATACAAACTTAGGTGAATGGTCAATGTTAACGGTAGCCTTTGTGATTTTCCCACTTGCTGTGTTGTGTCCTGTTTTACCTATATTTATATGATTCAATGCAAAATGTAAACATCATTGCAATATTAAAATGTCAGACATTACTTGAATTACTTGTACATGCATCAGATACACTGTACTGAGATTTTTAGTTTTGTTATATAAATTAAATAGACGATAAAGAAATGTAAAATAAGTGACTGTACAACTACCAACATAAAGGAATGAGAATTTAAAAAAAATTACAATGGAAAACAGCCAGCAGTCTTCAACATGACCAGAGTTTACTACTTCAGTCTGCACCAAAAACTTTTTCAACAACTACATGTACAATGTAGTCCGACAACAAGTTTTAAAGGTTTTTCCTTTAATGTCTATATAAAATCTTGGCTATTTTTCACTAGTCTGAACAAATTTTTACTAGTCTGGGGCATGGTACAATGTACTAGTGGCTAATGATGCAGACTGCTACTTGCGGCTCGCAAAATTGCCCCAACACTAAAAAAAAAACAACACAAAAATAACACACTCTTAAAATCTAAAATATAGCATTGCAACTTGTACCTTTAAAATTTATTCCATACACAATTATTAACTTTTCTAAATGAAGCATGCAAAGAGGCACCATTCGAGGGCATTCGAGTGTCAAAGGTCCAAAACGAAAGGGCAACTACAAAATGTACAAATGTATACCATCATGACCATGTATACTTAATGCAATATCTACATGTAAATCATACCCTGCTGTGCAAGTGCAATAAGCTGCATTGATGGCACCACTCTGTTTGTTGACACAGACCCAGACATCATGGCTATCATCTCTGAGCCTCTGAGAAGGGGTACACTTCGCCCGCAGAATGCAAGATATGGAAGTCTTCTCTAGATGATGCATGAAGACTTCCTGCAGCCAACCACTGGTGAAGTACTCATAGGCCTTCCCAACTTTGTAGTCTTTCATAACTTCTTTGACATGAGCAGAGTCTTTCTTTGATAATAAAAACGATGTGATGTCTGAAAGAAATGTTGGGGGCCATGCAGACATCCCACTCTTTTCATCTACCCAGCCATCGTACAACTCCAGCGGGTCAGGTATGGAAGCAAGCTTTAATATATTATCGTAACAAGTTTTATTATCATCCAATACCTTCTCTTGGGTGGGGATAACAGGAAGACCTAACCTAGAAGCTGCAAAACAAAGAGCTGCTAAATCTTCCTTGTTGCCATCTTTCGACATATGTGTCCCGAAAAGAGTCCTGTAATTTTATACCACTCATTTGTAACTGGTTACATGGTTACAAAGAAAACCTCAACAAACAGAAGAAATTCAAACATCTGGGTTACATCTGGGTTACAAACATTATTTGTATAAAATTTGAAGGCCTTATCCCAGAATGGTTACAAATAGGTTACATCCATATGAAACAGTTACATCTGAGTTACATCTGAAATAAAAAGGGTTACAAACATTATTTATATAAAATATGAAGGCCTTATCCCAGAATGGTTACAAATAGGTTACATCCATATAAAACAGTTACATCTGAGTTACAAACATTATTTATATAAAATATGAAGGCCTTATCCCAGAATGGTTACAAATAGGTTACATCCATATAAAACAGTTACATCTGAGTTACAAACATTATCTATATAAAATTTGAAGGCCTTAACTCAGAATGGTTACAAATAGGTTACATATATATAAAACAGTTACATCTGAAATAAAAAGGGTTACAAACATTATTTTTATAAAATATGAAGGCCTTATCCCAGAATGGTTACAAATAGGTTACATGTATATAAAACAGTTACATCTGAGTTACAAACATTATCTATATAAAATTTGAAGGCCTTATCTCAGAATGGTTACAAATAGGTTACATATATATAAAACAGGTACATCTGAAATAAAAAGGGTTACAAACATTATTTTTATAAAATATGAAGGCCTTATCTCAGAATGGTTACAAATAGGTTACATATATATAAAACAGTTACATCTGAGTTACATCTGAAATAAAAAGGGTTACAAACATTATTTATATAAAATATGAAGGCCTTATCCCAGAATGGTTACAAATAGGTTACATCCATATAAAACAGTTACATCTGAGTTACAAACATTATGTATATAAAATATGAAGGCCTTATCCCAGAATGGTTACAAATAGGTTACATATATATAAAACAGTTACATCTGAAATAAAAAGGGTTACAAACATTATTTATATAAAATATGAAGGCCTTATCCCAGAATGGTTACAAATAGGTTACATCCATATAAAACAGTTACATCTGAGTTACAAACATTATGTATATAAAATATGAAGGCCTTATCCCAGAATGGTTACAAATAGGTTACATATATATAAAACAGTTACATCTGAAATAAAAAGGGTTACAAACATTATTTTTATAAAATATGAAGGCTTTATCCCAGAATGGTTACAAATAGGTTACATGTATATAAAACAGTTACATCTGAGTTACAAACATTATCTATATAAAATTTGAAGGCCTTATCTCAGAATGGTTACAAATAGGTTACATCCATATAAAACAGTTACATCTGAGTTACATCTGAAATAAAAAAGGGTTACAAACATTATTTATATAAAATATGAAGGCCTTATCCCAGAATGGTTACAAATAGGTTACATCCATATAAAACAGTTACATCTAAGTTACAAACATTATGTATATAAAATATGAAGGCCTTATCCCAGAATGGTTACAAATAGGTTACATATATATAAAACAGGTACATCTGAAATAAAAAGGGTTACAAACATTATTTTTATAAAATATGAAGGCCTTATCCCAGAATGGTTACAAATAGGTTACATCCATATAAAACAGTTACATCTGAGTTACAAACATTATTTATATAAAATATGAAGGCCTTATCCCAGAATGGTTACAAATAGGTTACATCCATATAAAACAGTTACATCTGAGTTACAAACATTATGTATATAAAATATGAAGGCCTTATCCCAGAATGGTTACAAATAGGTTACATGTATATAAAACAGTTACATCTGAGTTACAAACATTATTTGTATAAAATATGAAGGCGTTATCCCAGAATGGTAACAAATAGGTTACATGTATATAAAACAGTTACATTTGGGTTACAAGCATTATTTATATAAAAATTGAAGGCCTTATCTCAGAATGGTTACAAATAGGTTACATCCATATAAAACAGTTACATCTGAACTACAGACATTATTTATATAAAATTTGAAGGCCTTAACTCAGAATGGTTACAAATTGGTTACATACATATAAAACAGTTACATCTGAGTTACAAACATTATCTGCATAAAATATGAAGGCCTAATCTCAGAATGGTTACAAATTGGTTACATACATATAAAACAGTTACATCTGAGTTACAAACATTAATTATATAAAATATGAAGGCCTTATCCCAGAATGGTTACAAATAGGTTACATGTATATAAAACAGTTACATCTGAGTTACAAACATTATCTGTATAAAATATGAAGGCCTTAACTCAGAATGAAGCAAAGGTGTACCAAAGGGGTAATCAGTATCATAAAACCGTAAAGACAAAGACAAAACCGGCAGACAAAAAATCATCACAACAAAACAAACCACATAACAACATAAAACACACACACATATTACAACAAAACCGCATTCAGCAACGCGAACTCAAGTCGAAACGAGAGTGAACTCAGGTGCTCCGGAAGAGTAAGCAGTTCCTGCTTGCTATAGCACACCCGTCACGTTGCCAAAGATCGATTAAGTGTTGGTCAAATCCGGAAAGGATGACATTACAAAACTCTATGTCAAACCAACATCTGTGCTCATCTGAGAGATAGAAATCCCGTATTTGTATACGAGCACATGATGTCGTCCGTAAAATTTCTTCGAGTGATGACAACAACCTGGGAGCAACGTACCCCTGTGTTAACAATTTGCTTGTCAGCCGTGTGGCTCTATCAAGGAAGTCGTTGTACTCCCCACATGCTCTGGAATAGCGAATCAATTGTGATACGTAAACTCCATATGTTGGAGCGGACGGAATGTTGCTACACAGAAAGGGAAAGTTAACTATTGGAAAGTTGAAGTCATCACGTTTGTCATAGAGCTTTGTACAAAGCCTTCCTTGTGTGTCAATTTCGAGAAATAGATCCAGATATGAAGCGGACCTCCTAGAATCTGTAGTGTCCTTTATCTCAAGTTCCTTCGGATATATGAGATGTAAATAGTCACCAAATCGAGGATTGTTTAGTGAAAGGACATCATCAATATAACGAAATGTGAGATTGAAGGATAAAGCAAGTTTGCGGTCCTTTTTGTCTAGAAGTGATTGTAAGAAGTCCGCTTCATATGAATGAAGAAACAAATCGGCAAGCAATGGTGCACAATTTGTGCCCATTGGGATACCTATTGTTTGCTGAAAAACACGTCCACAAAACTGAACAAATATGTTGTCGATTAGAAAGTTGAGCATTTCTATTATTTGATCTTCTGTAGATTTGTTTTTCTTGCTAGACTCTTGGATGACAAAGTAAGTCTTTTTATAACCGACTACCAAATACTTGTACCTGCGTTTTCCGTTCTTTTTGATAAAGATACGTTTAATCAGCTGTGCCAAACGAGATTTTAGTTGTGAATGTGGAATTGAAGTATATAATGTAATGGTTACAAATAGGTTACATGTATATAAAACAGTTACATCTGAGTTACATCTGAAATAAAAAGGATTACAAACATTATTTATATAAAATATGAAGGCCTTATCCCAGAATGGTTACAAATAGGTTACATCCATATAAAACAGTTACATCTGAGTTACAAACATTATGTATATAAAATATGAAGGCCTTAACTCAGAATGGTTACAAATAGGTTACATCCATATAAAACAGTTACATCTGAGTTACATCTGAAATAAAAAGGGTTACAAACATTATTTATATAAAATATGAAGGCCTTATCCCAGAATGGTTACAAATAGGTTACATGTATATAAAACAGTTACATCTGAGTTACACACATTAATTATATAAAATATGAAAGCCTTATCCCAGAATGGCTACAAATAGGTTCCAAATATATAAAACAGTTGCGTCTAAAAGTTTCAAACATTATGTATATAAAATTTGCTAGTTTTTTTTTTAAAGTGGAGTGAGCCAAGTCAGATTGCAGCAAAAAAAGCATTTTTGATTTTTTATTTGAACTTGAGACAAAAAGTCTACAGCGTTTCTAAAAAGCTGAAATTAAAAAAATACAAAGTTTAGATATTACAAACATCAACATAAAGGTATTATCAAAATTTAAAGCTCTTCTTGTTCTCTTTCTTCTATTTTAACAGCTAAAATTAAAATTCTATAGAGTAGGTGAGTTTTGTTATATATGTGAAGTCAGTTTCTTTTAGTGTGTAATTTTAACAATGGAAGAAACCAAAACATAAAAAAAAATTGAGAGGCCTCATATATTGAGTTAACCAGGAGAGAGAAAAATCTAGAGTAAAAAAAAAAACTTTGAAAAATGAAAATAGAACGAAAAAGAAATTAAATGAAAATAGGAGATAGATGTGAAACAAATTTAATAATAATAATAAATAAAATATAAATAAAAAAAGGGGGAGTAGATGAAGAGGGGTTGAACTTTTGTGTATTGCACCTATTTTTATTGATGCATTCGAAAACAAAAACTATATCTCAAAATAGATATTTATTTTCCAAAAGTTAATAATATTATTTATATTTATTATGTTTTGTGAGAGAAACTTAAACAGATCGTTTCATAAGATAAGCAGAAAAGCCCATTGAAACTATATCTTTACATTTATTTTCCTAGTTAAAATCTATCTAAAATAAATGCAGGTTCTTTAGACTGACTTTTTCATTTTGTAATAGTTATATGGGTCAGAAAATATTTCCATGTATCTATTTTATTAGTCTAGATTGTTTTTCTGTACTTTTATTTTTTTTTTCATATAACACCATTAAAGATTATATACAGATTTAAACACATTTTATTACAGCATTTTGAGGTATGACATTAAATTATAGAAATATACAGATTTATTTTATTACAAGTGAGTTTGAGGAGTATACTGAATAATTTTATTACAGGCAAGAATGAGGAGCATAATGAATAATTTTATTACAGGCGAGTTTAACATTTTCAAGAAATATACAGCTTTTTATTTTAATTACACCAGTTAGCACTTTATTACACCAGTGAATTTAATCAATATACAGAGTAAGTCAGTTAAGAAATATACAGATAATTTATCACACCTGTGAGTTTAAGGTGCCTGCGATTAGTCAATGCAGTTCAAAGAAAAACCACAATTGATGTTTAAGTTATTACAGGGAAGTTGAGTTTTCTTTCAGTTTTCTACAATACACAAATTGGGATAAAAAGACAACATATTTTGCAATCTGTCATTTGGTTAGAGGAGCTCATGAATGTAACACACCAATATGGAAAGGTAGGCAGAGTTTATTTTTTTTAAAAATGCTTGAAACATTAATAGAGAAAAGAAATAAATAATAATGTAAAACAAAGAGTTAGAATGCATTGTATGTTATTTCGTGTCTTTAAAAAAAAACCAACAAAATTATATAACTGAAAAAGTATAATTTGACCAAGAAAAATGTTTAAAAACAAAACATATGCATATGGTTTAGTCAAATACATGGAAGTAAAATATTATATAAAACTTCAATTGTCAATAAATAGCATGAAGGTATGTTGGAATTAAGGCAACATATAATTTCATAATATATAGACTGTAATGGGTGACTTTTTTCTTTTCATTTTACCGATTTAAAGCCATTTTCCCAAAATGACCAGAAACAGCCAAAAATAAAATTTAAATAACTGAATTAGTTCTTACAACATTTTTTAAACAGTTTGCATAAAAAGAAAAATTGACAATTTTTTTTGTTTCATCACCAATATATATGTATACATATATATAAATTATGTCTTATGTCTTATAAAAAGCATATTCAAGACTAATAGGTCAATTAACTTTCATTTTTGTAACACAACACATTTACTAGATTTTACTTTGAAATGTTTGTAAATGTATATTTATTCTATGTATTAATCTCGCACATGTAAATGTAATTATATCATTTCATTTGTATCATCTCTGTAACTTTGTACAAAGTTTATGAGAATAAAGTTCATTCATTCAGAACTTAATTGGCATTATGCCTCCCTTTCTATATATGCCACAACCGTAAAATAACGAAATCTAGGACAAAGGAACAGTTTTTTTGGCTCTCTTATTATTATCAATAACCTTTCATAATGACCAGTTTCAATCACTACACGACACCTTAATTTTGCAAATATGCTATGAAAGCTAGCATAAAGGTTTAATTTGCTACAAATATTTTTCAGTAGAATATGAAAACTGACTTGCTGAACAAATGTTAAAAATGAGCGGTGAAAAATTTCGTTAGTCTATTTGCATCAATATAAGATAAAATGTTAAGGTATAAATGACACCGATTTTCCCCCGGAGAGCATTGACCAGTAGGGAGATTTTAGTGTTATGTTTACCTTTGTTATTGTCCATTGACCAATGCATCGAATGAAAAAGAAGTCAAAATGTGGAACATATCATTACTATTTAAGGAGAATTTACCCATGCCAACTAAAACTACGTTGAAAACCAAAACTATTTGGTATTGACGAAATGTGAGCGAGGAAGTTAAAGAAAATATTGTTATGTTCAGAACTTTTCTATAACTAGAGGCTCCCAGGAGCCTGAATCGCTCACCTTGTATTCGATGATACTTATATGCTGGATATTTTATTAAAGGACTGCTACTCTGTGGAATTATCAATTTTAATGTTCTAAGGGAAACAACTCCTATCAAGAAAGGTCTTACAACTTTGACCCCATTACATAATTTTTAGATCTTTATGTGCTTAACCATATGCAATTTAAATTTTTCAAATATCTTGTATTGTTTTCAAGATATAAGCCTTAAAAGAGCAAAATTTGAAAAAAAAACAAGAAAAAGGGCAATAACTCCTACAACCATTGTAAGATCTTCTTCAAAACTTCAGGGCAGGTAGATCTTTATGTGCTGATCATTATTATCCAAATAGAATTTTAATATCTATTACCATTTTTGAGTTATTTGCAAAAAACTGCAATTTACCTTATGTTCTATTTTTAGCCATGGCGGCCATGTTTTTTGTCGAATCGAAATTTCGAACGATAGTTTTGTAGACCACATACTATTGAACAACCCTACCAAGTTTCATTTCATTTGACTAAGCAGTTTCAGAGAAGAAGATTTTTGAAAAGTTGAACAAAAAACTGTGAAAATGGTCAATTTTTACAATCCAAGGGGTATAACTCCTAAAGGAATGATCCTACAACTTTGACTCTGTTACAACTTTTGTAGATCTTGATGTGCTTAGTCATATGCAATTTAAATTTTTGAAATATCTTGTATAGTTTTCAAGATATAGGGCTAAATAAGTAAAATTTTTGAAAAAAATCCAGAAAAAGGGCAATAACTCCTACATCGGTTGTTGGATCTACATGAAAATTTCTGGGCAGGTAGATCTTGAGGTGCTGATCACTTTAACTCTATGCCAGAATTTTGATATCTGTTACCGTTTTTGAGTAATTTGCAAAAAACTGCAATTTACCCCTATGTTCTATTTTTAGCCATGGCGGCCATGTTTTTTGTCGAATCAAAATTTCGAACGATAATTTTGTAGAGGACATACTACAGAACAACCCTACCAAGTTTCATTACATTTGGCCAAGCGGTTTCAGAGAAGAAGATTTTTGAAAAGTTGAACGACGGACGACAGACGACGGACGACGGACGCCAAGTGATTGCAAAAGCTCACATTGCCTTCGGCAAGGTGAGCTAAAAACGTCGACAAAGTTTTACTATTTTCTCCCATTTGAAAGGTCAATTTTATAAAATTTTGATTGATTGGTAGGTCAAATGAAATCTAGAAGACTCGACCTGATAAATAAATATACATTTTACTATGATAACTCACAAAAAAAGAAAAAAGTTTGTTACTGTCTACTACATGTACATGCCATTGTAATTGAGAAAGGACTTCATAAATACATTGTACTTGTGTCCAATTCACGTTCGAAATTCTTCAAATAAAATATAACTCAACATTGTAACCTCACAGACAGCAAAGGCAATTGAATAAAGTAAGCTTTTAAAGATATTTCCTAAATGAAAATGCAAGATATGTGGAAATGATCAAATTATATGGACTACTCTATAGCCTTTTTTTATTTAGAATGAATGAATTATACAGTGGAATTATCTTTTATTTATTTTTTCAGGTAGAAAACAGTACTTTAACCAAAACTGGAGTTGCCATAAAGAGGGATGTATGCACTGTTGTTTTCCAAGCCAAGACGCTTCGTTTGGAAGTTCACAGACTCAATGGAAAACAGAACCATCCTGTGAGGTTGGATGGAAAGACCATGAAATGCATTACCCTGCCATCAACAGCCTTTACATCAGACCAATGGGATTTGATCACCAAAATATTTGACTCCGAAGAAACAAGTTTGATGACAGTTATATCTACAGAGCCACAAGCACCTGCTACCCAGTCATCATCATTTACCGCTACCCAGCAATCAGCTACCACAACCCAGTCATCATCAGCCACGACCCAGTCATCATCAGCCACTACCCAGCCATCAGCTTTCAATACCCAGCCATCATCAGTGACAAACCAGCCATCAGCTACCACTACCCATTCATCATCAGCGACAAAGAAGCCATCAGCTACCACTATCCAGCCATCATCAGCCACAACGCAGCCATTAGCATCCACTTCACAATCTTCATCCGCCACTACCAGGCCATCAGCTACCTCAACCCAGCCATCATCTGCCACAACACAGTCATCAGCTACCACCACACAGTCATCAGCTACCACTACCCAGCCATCAGCTTCCACTACACTGTCATCAGCTACCACAACCCAGCCATCATCAGCCACTACACAGTCATCATCAGCCACTACCCAGTCATCATCAGCCACTACACAGTCATCATCAGCCACGACCCAGTCATCATCAGCCACTACCAAGCCATCAGTTTCCACTACACAGTCATCAGATACCACTACACAGCCATCATCAGCCACTACCCAGCCATCAGTTTCCACTACACAGTCATCAGTTACCACTACACAGCCATCATCAGCCACTACCCAGTCATCAGTTTCCACTACACAGTCATCAGTTACCACAACCCAGCCATCATCAGCCACTACACAGTCATCAGTTACCACTACACAGTCATCAGTTACCACTAAACAGTCATCAGCATCACTTTCACTACCCGAGCCTAAACGACGTTGTATTAGAAGAGATGAACTATGTAGCTCATGCAAGAAAGCAGGCAGTCCAAAGCTATTGTGGATATCATGCACATCCTGTAATCTATGGTAGAATACAAGAAGAAGACACAGTCCCTAGACACAGAGTGGGAGTGCAAGAACTGTGTGTAACCTAGATACATTCATTGTTTTGTTGTTTCATTACAAGTAAATCTAAGTTGAATTTTGAATTTTAAAAAATGTTGTTATGTTTTTGTGAGTAAAATTAGATTGATCTAAGGGATAGTTTCACTTCAAAAATGCAAAAACTACCATTCCATTTATAGTCTCTTTTTTATTTTTAAATATTTTTAAGACATAGAAGGCTCCATTTAAATGTCATTGTATATTTACCATCATTAAGTTAATAGATAATGTTTTAATTTCTGAAATCAAGCATGTGCCAATATGTCATGTTTTATTTTTAATTCATTGATATAGTAGTCTTAAATAAAAATTACTCTTGTTTTTTTGTTAAATCATTTAGTTTGTTTTTATATGTATCATTTTATATTTGTTTGTATATATTATGAAAATGTATAAGGTAGATGAAAAAGCATTTTTAAAATAAATTCCTGAATCCTGAATCCATCTTACACTCTTTAATAGAAACAAACAAATATGAACCAAAGACTCCCAGGAGCCAGAATGCTTATCTGGTCATCCATAAGGAATTAACCAATATCTGACAAATTTTATCAAAATAGACTTTTGTAGAACTAAATTAGTAGACAGATTGTTAAGGGACTTGAACCATTTAAATTGAAGGGGGGGCTTGTTTTTTTTCCTAAAAATATACTGAAAATGATTTTTACCAAAAAATATTTTGAAAATGATTTTGATGAAAATAATATTTTGGCAGCAAAGGATAAGAAAAAAACATTTTGAAGAAGGATTTCTGCTACATATTAGATTAATGCTAATAATGAAAAAAATATTCTGTTGTGATGCCTTCAAGAAAACAATAACAAGATTGCTATGCTTAGCCAATGTATCCCACTGTATTATTGTACATACAACTACATACAAAAATGAATAAACTTCAGCAAAATCTGTTAGCAGCCTCAGAGGAGCCCACAAAGAGTTCCCATTACCTACATGTACAATACACAAGTCCCATAAAATATGTCAAATGAAAATGATGCTGCATTTATGATCAACTACAAAATTTAAGCATTGAGAGGTCTCAGAGGAGTTGTGCCAACAAAGTGTTCCTAATGACCTAAAATGAATATAGTTGATAAAGTCCCATAACTCCTACAAAATTAGGTGAATCAAAATGGTGTTTGGATATAATCAACTACATATGATGAAAATCCACTGAGCTTTCCCTGAGAAGTTATGCCAATTAACAAAGTATTCTATGACTTAGATAAAAAAAGTTGATAAAATTCGAATAACTCCTATAAAATTAGATATATCAAAATGTGGTTGCAAAATGCAAAACTGCATATCATTACAAAATCTGTTGAGCAGTCTTAAAAGAGTGCCACCCACAAAATGCTCCTATGACCTAAAATGAACAAAGTCAATATAAAAGTCACTTAACCCCTATAAAAGGTCAGTAAGTTCAGGAAGGACTGAAATCAGCCTCATATTTTGCACAAAGTTAATGAATTTGATGTAATTCGGTCGTTTAATAACCAAACTGATTCCACTTGCTGATGACATTAATTATGCATGATATAATGACGTTATACACGTACGTGCTGAAAACTCCGAAAATATCAATATTTATGCTTTATACTTAAGAGTTTACGATATGTTTTCTTGAAATTTGTACAGAGTGCATACATTGGCAATCTTTATTCTTTGCCCATCTATTTGTCTTTTAAAAATAAGCATTTCATCACAAAAGTGTTTTTGTTAATACCTGTGCTCTATCTTAATTTCAGTGATTTCTAACCAAAACCGCTCTAAAATTGCCAAATCTATTTTCATCAATTCATATGATTTTTAGGTAAGTTTTCTGCAATCTGCTGAATATTTTGAACCTAATTTTGTTATTTCTTAAATCACAGCATTTAAAATTATATTTGGCAGTAATTTCAGAAACTGTACTCCGAGGTGAAATTTTGGCCCAATTTTGGTTCTTACCATATCTAGTCTCCTTTGTTGAAAATGGTATTGGAATATATATGATCAGTTACATGTGGAAACAGTCCTACAAAATGTTTAAAAAATGATTGAGCAGCCTTAGAGGAGTTGTGTCCACAAGAGTGTGAAGCATCAGTCCATCACAATGCATTGTGGGACAAAAAATAAACTATTACAAATATTTTGTCATTACACTCATTTAAGCCCCTTTTGGCCCTTTGTATTTTCTACACTGGTAGAGGCCACAGTCCTAAAATGCAATATTACCAACCTTCCTACAGTGATTTAAAAATTTCATAACAATAGACCATCTACAACTTAAGACATAATGAACAGAAATCAAATTGAATTGTCTACAGATCGACAACACTGATGTGGACAATGATGACTATGACATCGCCATAACATAATATGATAGCAAAAAAATTGTTGTTGTATAAAAAAGTTTTGCAATTTTGAAACTAAAAAAAATCTCTACAAGAAGAAAATCAAAACATGAAACCTTACCTAAATGTATCCCTTTTAAAATAGATCTCCATAAAAAAATACACAGTTGCACTGTTTTCATAAGTACATGTATGTAACCAGTTTACATAGATGTAACCTAAATGTAACCACTTTGAAATAGATCTCCACTATAATAAAAAGCTACGCCGAGCACAGCATGATACGACCGCAACATGTTGAACACTGTACGTTTTAGGTCCAATATGGATAGTCAATCGTTCTGGACACATGCAGCCCATGGTGGACTGACAAAGGTTTTTGACACACGCAGCTTTTGGTGGACTTTCCACTCGCAAATTAAAAGCCTATTGTGAATTGATGAGCAAAAAAAATTTTCAAAATCAGACCACAAATAAAGAGTATCGATTTTGGCCCCTAATAACGTAATAGTGGAAAAAGGGGGGCAAAAATCAATTCTCAATTTTGCATTCACTATTATACAAGAACAAACATGCAAAAAATGTTCAAAATCGTACCACAAATAAAAAAGTTTCGATTTTGGCCCCTAATTACGTAATAAGTGGAAAAAGGGGGGGTCACAAAAAATTATTCTTAATTTTGTATCCCCTAATTGACAAGAACAAACATGCAAAAAAATTTCAAAATCGGACCACAAATAAAAAAGTTTTGATTTTGGCCCCTAATTACGTAATAAGGGGGAAAAAGGGGGGCACAAAAATTTATTCTTAATTTTGTATCCGCTATTTGACAAGAACAAACATGCAAAAAAAATTTCGAAATCGGACCACAAATAAAAACGTTTAAATTTTGGCCCCTTTTGACCCCAAATTACAAACAGGGAAAAGAGGGGGGGGGCACGAAAATTCATCAGGTTCAATCTTTTATTGTGAGAAACATTCTTGACAAATTTCACAGTAAAAGGCCGACTAGGATTAAAGTTATAATAGATACAAAAACAATATTTGAATTTTTTTGCCCCTTTGGGTCCCTAATTTTTAAAAGGAAACAAGAGGGGGCCCCAAAATCAATCCCATTCATCCTTTTATGGTAATAAACATTATTGCCAAATAACAAAGCAATTGGATAACAAGAACTAAAGTTTTCCTGCCAACAAACATAAAAGTAGCATTTTTGGCCCCTTTTTTGTCCCTAATTTTCAAACCAAATATGGGGGGACCCCAAAAGTCAATCCCATTCATCCTTTTATGATGATAAGAAACATCATTGTCAAATTTCATAGCAATCGGATAACTAGAACTAAAGTTATCGTGGTAACACTAAAGTTAACAGACAACGCAGGCGCAGACGACGACGACAGCATCATACCATTATACGTCCGCAATTTTTTTGCGGTCGTATAAAAAAAGTTGTAACTGTTTTCTTGTAACCAGTTTACTAAGATGTAACCTAAATGTAACCCTTTTGAAAAAGTTCTCGACTATAAAAAAGTCGTAACTGTTTTCATATAAGTATGTAACCAGTTTACAATAGATGTAAACATTTTGAAAAAGATCTCCACAACAAAAAGTTGTAACTGTTTTCATATAAGGATGTAACCAGTTTACATAGATGTAACCTAAATGTAACCATTTTGAAAAAGATCTCCACAAGAATTTTTTTTTAAAAGAATTGTAACTGCTTTCCTCAATATGTAACCAGTTTACTAATGTGTAACCTAAATGTAACCATTTTGAAATTGATATCCACTACAGAAAAAAGTTGTAACTGTTTTCATATAAGTATGTAACTAGTTTACATAGATGTAACCTAAATGTAACCATTTTGAAAAAGATCTCCACAACAAAAAGTTGTAACTGTTTTCATATAAGTATGTAACCATGTAACCTAAATGTAACCATTTTGAAAAAGATCTCCACAACAAAAAGTTGTAACTGTTTTCATATAAGTATGTAACCATGTAACCTAAATGTAACCATTTTGAAAAAGATCTCCACAAGAATTTTTTTTTTAAAAGAATTGTAACTGCTTTCCTCAATATGTAACCAGTTTACTAATGTGTAACCTAAATGTAACCATTTTGAAATTGATATCCACTATAGAAAAAAGTCGTAACTGTTTTCATATAAGTATGTAACCAGTTTATATAGATGTAACCTAAATGTAACCATTTTGAAAAAGATCTCCACAACAAAAAGTTGTAACTGTTTTCATATAAGTATGTAACCATGTAACCTAAATGTAACCATTTTGAAAAAGATCCCCACAACAAAAAGTTGTAACTGTTTTCATGTAAGTATGTAACCATGTAACCTAAATGTAACCATTTTGAAGAAGATCTCCACAAGAATTTTTTTTTAAAAGAATTGTAACTGCTTTCCTCAATATGTAACCAGTTTACTAATGTGTAACCTAAATGTAACCATTTTGAAATTGATATCCACTATAGAAAAAAGTCGTAACTGTTTTCATATAAGTATGTAACCAGTTTATATAGATGTAACCTAAATGTAACCATTTTGAAAAAGATTTCCACAAGAAAAAGTTGTTACTGTTTTCATTTCAGTATGTAACCATGTAACCTAAATGTAACCATTTTCAAAAAGATCTCCACAAGATTTTTTTTTTAAAGAATTGTATCTGCTTTCCTCAATATGTAACCAGTTTACAAATGAGTAACCTGGATGTAACCATTTTGAAAAAGTTCCAAGTAAGAAAAGAAATTGCATTTTAGGTTTGTAACATTACTGACTGCTATACTGCTACATGTAACCATTTTAAGGCTTTGTAACCTGTTACAAAAGGGTAGTATCAAATCACAGCACTGATTTTAAGCCATATCTATCTTTCGACATTCCCCGCTGGGTTAAAAACACTCGCAAATTCTCCATTTTCCACGATTTAAATTCATCTAAAGAGAGGGATTGGTCTCCGGGATCCATTGTTGTAAAAAGATATAAAAGTTAAAATTCGTAAAAATGTGTAAAGATGTAGAAAATCGATATCAAAACGTCAACTCGGCTTTCTCTGATACAGATTGTAAACAAATGGCCGCCAAATCTTACCTCGATTGACCTCTGACACCGGCCGCTTACATCAACGATTTTATGGAACTCGCGATTGGTCTATGCCAACACAGTGATGGTAAAAAAGACATTTACTTGATAAAACTAAACAAGTTTATAATATTATCCGAATAAGATCTTTTCCTAATAAAATTAACTGAAATATACTCCCCTGAAACACAGATGTCCATGGATTTTTTCCCATAAAATTTCTACTTCCATCTATCGTGTTGCACTTAGAAATGCCAGTTTAACGCTGATGACGTCACTCAAAAGAATTATACATCCGGACTAAAATACGGAGAAATTTCCGGCACATCGATAATTGAATTTAAGTTAAACCTTAAATTCTATTAGAAATGGTGTTTGGCATTTTCAAACTTTTGAATAGAGCGATTCTAATGAGTCTTGAAAAGCCAGGCGTAGTAAATTATTGTAAAGAAATTAAGAATTAACTGATAACTAAATAAAACTGAAAGGAATTATCTCGGCATAATAGATTAATAATGCTAATAATACTTAAATAACTTTAAAACATGCACACATTTTGTACGCATGTTTTGGCGCCATAACACCTGGTTCAACCAACCATTTTTTAATGCCTGTTCCAAATCAGCCCCATTGCAATGTTCAATTTCCCTGGTGTGTCTTTGCCTTGTTTTGTCTTTTGTTCTTGGATTTTTTAGATTGATCATACCAGTTCGGTAGTTTTGTTGTTACCTTTATTTGCTAGATCAGTATGTAGTTGAAGCTATGTATAGGCTACAAAGGAGGAAATACTTGTCATTAATTATCTTCAAAGTGTTCATTCTACTTTAATTCCAAAAATTCGAGGGAATTGTTTCCCTGTAATGCTTACAAAATAAAATACAAATACTTTAACGGGTACTGTATATAATTCGTGTCAGACAAGTCTGAATACCTGGCTTGCGGTCCACCAGTAGTGGTTATCAACCAAATGGTTTAAAAATACAAATACCAAAACGGGTATAAAACGATTAATTTGGTTATGCTGTAAACGCATA
>CAXARO010000924.1:0-26211 GCA_963971305.1 Arcuatula senhousia
ACTCAAGATCCTGGTCCCATTAACTTAAGGTAAAAAATAAATAAATAAATGCCTACCTACATGTACATGTACCTATCCTATTTTTTTCAGATATGAAACAGGAAACACACATATATTTTCCTTGCCCTTATCCACCAACTCTATTTTTGGCCGAATTTCGCGGAGTGAAAAATCCAGGTTATAAAATGGTAAATGTCAGGCGGCGGGCAAGGGGGTAAGCAATTTGCGTAACAGTTTTCTCAGTAACTACTTATCACAGCCACTTGGTATTTGTTATACAGCATCAGGATGGGGTCCCATAACGTGGGATTCAATTTCAGGTCTGTTGCTCACCTACTTCCTGCTTGCCGACTTAGTAAAAATTTCAACATTAATAGTCATTTGTAAAAAAATGTCATTACAGTTTTCTCAGGAACCCTTTATCAAAGCCTATTGATATAAATTTGGTATACAGGATTAACAGGTGGTCCCATCATGACTTTTGCTTACCAACTTCATATATTTAACGAAATCCAGCCATTTCTGTCTATGACCAATTTTAATACGACCGCAAATTTTTACCATCGTATTATGTTATGGCGATGTAAACTTGCTAAGATATGACTTAACTTGAAACTATCAAGACAGGAAAAATGGAGGTCTATTCCCATGTGTTTATGTCTTATTACGTAAATAGTTTTTTATAATAACTTTTTTTCACATATTTCATACATTTTGTACATTCACAACTTATTTTCTTCTTTTCGGCAAATGTTAAAGTGAAAATTCTGTCAAAAAATTACCAGTTGAAAAAGCTACTAGAAGTGGCATGTCCCAAAAAATGGAAACCGTTGCAGTTGACAGCACCTCCTCCATTCAACTAACCTTCTGGAACCAACAAATAAAAGACATACAAGAAGGAAAGAGCTACAAGATAACAAAAGTGTCTGTCAGAACATTCTACAACCACAAAACACTTTCAACAACACCCGACACAACAATTACCTCAATTGAAGATCTAGAAAATGTTATAGAGGAAGAAGATGTGGAAGACAATCCATTTATTGAATATGATTTGAAAATTATTTCAGCCAAATGCTTTCAACAAGAAGCATGCATATCCTGCAACAGGGATCTGGGTGAGTACAACAGAGATCTTCCTGTAGTGAAGTGTGGTAACTGTAAGATGGTTATGAAAACAGCCAATGTTTTAGAAACAAAGAAATGTGAACTCATTGTTACCCAAGATGATGAAACCAAAAAGGTGTACATATCAGACACAGTCCTGAATGCGTTTCCATCCACATCTGCAATTACTACTACAGATGACATAGAAATGTACTTTGTGATGCAGTCAACCATGAAAGCACAAATAAACAACAGCTCTGTCACAAAAATTGTCTCTGTTTCTAAAGGTAATTTTTACTTTCCAGATCAAAAACACCTTTAAGTAACAGACCTGTTTACCCCTATGATTTAGCTATAGTTTCTCTGATTTAAACATTAAAATTACAATCTACGGTTTCTACATGAAAAAGATCTTGGTGAATATCATGTAATAAGTTCGTTTTATGTAAAAATCTTAAAGATTGTTTCACTTAGCTTAGAAATCAGTAAAATGTTATTGGGAATTCCATATTCAATTGACGATTGATTGTCGTTACATGTATTGTTTTTTGTCAACTTGCTCACTTATTATGTCGCCTGCAACGTGTTGCAGAAGCGACATATAGGGGTTACTTTGGCACCATCCGTCGTCTTGCGTCCTGCGTCGTCGTCCTGCGGCGTCACAAAAATTTCCGTCGCAGTTTTCCAGGCAACTACATGCCACAGCTTCTTGATATTTGGTATGTAGCTTCATCACATAGTACTATAAGGTGTAAAGCGATTTTATGCCGGAAAAATAACTACTTCCTGTTTGACGAATACTTAACGTTTTATATATAATGGACATAGATGCCAAATTTCCGTCACAGTTTTCCAGGCAACTACATGCCACAGCCTCTTGATATTTGGTATGTAGCTTCATCTCATGGTACTATAAGGTGTAAAGCGATTTTATGCCTAAAAAATAACTACTTCCTGTTTGACGAATACTTAACATTTTATATAAAATGGACATAGATGCCAAATTTTCGTCGCAGTTTTCCAGGCACCTACATGCCACAGCCTTTTGATATTTTGTATGTAGCTTCATTGCATAGTACTATAAGGTGTAAGGCGATTTTATGCCAGAAAATTAACTACATCCTGTTTGGCAAACAAACATAGATACGCAGGCGACATATGCCTTCCGGGGAAGGCTCCATCTAGTTTTACTTTCAGCACAACACTTCTGTCCTTGTGCAGAGTATGTAAATGTTTTAAGTCATGTTTATTTAAAAAATCTAAAAACAACTGGTAACATTCTAAAATACAGGCACTTTGTCAAAACTACAGCTGGCACTGTAAAAAGGGAGTGTAAAAAGGGAGTAAACAGGTCTCAAGTACAGTACGCCCAGGGACTTATGAATATCATAGTCCCAAAACGGCAAGGTGTCCAGCGAATCCGACAATTTAGACACCTGCGGTTTTATTACCAAATGTCCAAGTCAGTCAGCCTGACCAGAGGTCATTAATATGTATCTGATCAACATAATTAACTTATCTGTCACCACTTTCCTAATCTTAGTATGTTTTTTTTTTATAAAAATTGAAACATTTTGCACAACTTAAAACAATCTTAAAACACAATATTAATATGGTTCACCGTTTTTACAGGTAAACCAATACTTATCTCTTACCTGTTCTCTAATTAGGTGACAATTTGAAATCGATTTTATGACCTCACCCAGTCTGACCAAGTGTTGATCAAGCTGTGAATAACTACCATAAAATTGTCGGATTTATGATTTGCAACATGTCAAATTGGAACTCTGATTTCCATAAGTCCCTGGGCGTACTGTAACAATGATATTAAAACAAAAGTATTAATCTTTTCTATATAACTGTTCATGTCTTTAGATACATTTTTCTATGCAGCTGTTCATGTCTTAATGTAGATTTTTTTATGCAACATTACATGTCTTACGGTAGATTTTTTTATGCAACAGTTCATGTCTTAATGTAGATTTTTTTATGTAACTGTTTATGTCTTAATGTAGATTTTTTAATGCAACTGTTCATGTCTTACGGTAGATTTTTTATGCAACTGTTCATGTCTTACGGTAGATTTTTTTATGCAGCTGTTTATGTCTTTATGTAGATTTTTTTATGCAACTGTTCATGTCTTACAGTAGATTTTTTATGCAACTGTTCATGTCTAACGGTTGATTTTTTTATGCAAGTGTTCATGTCTTAAGGTAGTTTTTTTTATGCAACTGTTCCTGTCTTACGGTTCGCAGGTGTGTTAAGGCACATTGGCTATTTTTTCTTTAAAATTTTGATATATTCAGATAATTGTTATCCTCAAATACTAACAAATAATCTTAATCTTTATTGATTCGGTGTTAATATCCTTAACTACTTCGTTTAGGGAATCTTATAAGTCTACTTTCACTTTGCAGGGACTCCCTCTTTTGTCACGTGATCTAAAAATAGAACTATTGTTATGCCTACAGTTTTTTACTTCGCCCGGGAGTTTCTTACACACTTCATGCTAGAAATTTTAACACTGTGTTCTCGAAACTATCCCTTATCTAACTACAGGTGGCGATAATTGATTTAGTTAGGAAGCTTTATTTTAAAAACGATTTTATCCGAATGACGTCAAAAACATGTACTTTTTGTCACTTTGAATGGATTTTGAAGAAAAATTATACCACTATTTATTTATCGCCACCTGAAGTCTAATGCGTAAATATCCAGGCAAAGAATTTGTTTTTACCTTATTAAAATCGGCTGTAAGAAACTCCCAGGCGAGCGATTTTCATAGAACTCTATAGTCGTCAGAAAAAAAATCCCGTTAACGACAAGCGCAACAAGGAACAAGAATAATCACGAAGGGAGGCTACTCTCCTAATAAGGATTTTGACCGGGAATATACACTTGTTCAGAATAAATTTGTTTTTATGTTAATTTTCATTAAATATCCATACTCCTACGATTTGACTAAGATGATTGATGACTTTAATTGTTTGTTGATATAATTAATAAAATACAAACCTTTATTTTACCTGCCAACTATTTTAAAATGGAAAAAGGGGGGTCTTGAATGAAAACGACCAACAACTCCTGGACAGTCGACACAACTGATATAGTACCAAATCAATAGACTTTATAAACTATTTCATTCGCATTATCACTGTTAAAATTTATTTGTTAGTTTGTACTTCTAAGACTAGAAATCAACAAGGGGGAAGGGGTACTCACTGAATCTACCTCATTCTGTATAAAGTTTCAACATAATAATACTAAAAATATCTTTAATTTTCACCTTTAACTAGTTAAAACTTGTACTGGTCATTTTTTTTTTAAATTAAATATTTTTTGTAATATATATAGACATCCCTCAATGTGCTGTACAATATAATATTCATCAAAATATCCTCTTCCTGTTTACTCATTCCTCACAATAAAACCAAATCTTTAGAAGAAACTATGTCAAAAGGATATGATGTCCTGCCTTGCAACATGACTTTTTAGCAACCAGTGACTGAACTCATACAATTTTTCCTTTTAACTTTGGCTACTAATTTCACTTTAATGACATCATCTATTCTTCATTCAGGAAAACAAGTACCTTTAACCTGTGAGTAAACCCAAGTATAACACCTTTTTCCCCCAAGAGCCATCCACTGTGAAATTGATGATACAGGTATATTTTGTTATGGGATTCCTGTTTGTTCTGAATATCATGAAGCTTATACATGTGTGTATAAAATGCAGTACATGATTTTATACTCCTTGTATTTCCACCCCAAGGTAAACCTCCAACGAATATATATCCTTCTACTTTAATACATGTAAAATGACATCAGAAATGAAACTGGCTATTTCACAGATATGTTAGCAAACATCAATGGTAAAATTTAGATTAATGTTTGCATTGTATCTAAAACCACATTGACAAAAAATCTAGATACTAGTACATATCTTACAGTACTATGGGATTAGGCTTATAATATAGCAAAATATCTAAATACCAATTAATGAAAATAAAGGGAGTTTTACCCTGAGCAATTATTTTACATGTTTGAGAATTTTACAAAGCTCAATCCAACTGACAGCTATACATAACACAGAAATATGGGGTTACTATCAAGTGCACACTTCATGTAGCTAATAGGTAAACAGTAATTTGTCTTCTGAAATAGACCCTCAAAATCTCTTTTAATTTATAATCAACTTTCCCAAAAGTAAATTTTAAATTGTTTAATAAACAAGGACTCATGGCCGTTTGTAACTTAACGAAGTGCGATTTCGTCTTCAACATTTTTATGTCTTTTAAAGTGTATGAGATTGACTTTGATGATGGTCTCTGGAGCTCACTACTACCTAAACTGGATTTTTTTTACATTTCTTCAGTCATTCCACGATTGATCAGCACATGATAAAAGTCACATTTTTGTTGTTCTGTCATTTATTATACCTTTTTCATTCTTTAGGCCAAAAACACTATTTTTCGCCTTGAGTGAGTTTCTGTCATTTATTATACCTTTTTCATTCTTTAGGCCAAAAACACTATTTTTCGCCTTGTGTGAGTGAGTTGGTGTTTTACGCCCGTGCAACGCTATATAGGTTATTTACAGGCGATGAACATGAAAGGGATGATAAAATGAACATGAAATGATGATGATAAATGAAATATGGAGATGGGGTGGGAAACAAAGGATCGGTAAATTTTGAAGAACCACAGGAAAAAGGGGAGAGGTGGGTAGGGGCGGAAAATTTAGCCTATGTGGTGCACTACTGGGCGGTCCACAAAGGGTTCTTTTACGTGCATGAAGCGTGGCACTCTCCACACACGTTGGCCCACTATGGTCGGCGGTCAGGGTTTCCGTATTATAGACCTGACAACCCCCGCAGACGAGGGCTACCATATTCAGCCACCTAGGGTACACACTTGGTCGCTCTGTGGGCTGAGCACTGACCCGACGTCAGAATCCCAAGACCCTTAGTCGCCTCTTACGACAAGCTAGGCTCTGCTGCGGGCCTATTCGCCACCCGGGCCCCGCACGGGACTAGATTTTTGAAACAGACGATAGATCTGGTTATCAATCAGTGAAGTTTTGACCGTGTTGACCTTTCAGTTACACAATAAGAGATGCACATATTTTCGCACGGTAGTTAGTTAGTTAGTTAGTTATTGCTTTACTCCCAAGCAGCACGATTTCGGCTATATCCGGGAGATGAACATGAAAGTGATGATGCAATGAACATGAAATGATGAAGTGGAGGAAATGGGGACACAAGGCCAATCGGGTAAAAGAGTTTTGACTGCCACTCGAAAAGGGAGTGATGGGTAGGGACGGAAAATTTGCCTCCTGCATGAGGATCCTACGGGTCCTACTCTTACGGAGACCTGCAGCAGGGTTCTTTAATGTGCGAGGAACGTGACATTTTTCCCAACACGGTGCACCACTATGGTTTGCGGTCAGGTTTTCCGCATTATCGCCTGACGACCCCGCATCTCTCGATGTCAGGGCTGCCCCATTCAACCACCTGGGGCACACATCCCAGTTGCTTTGTGGGCAAAGCGGCCTGACCCCGATGTCAGATTTCTGAGCGCTCTTTAATGGACTTTTACCGACAAGCTTAGCGCTGCTGCGGGCCTATTCGCCTCCCGGGCCCCGCACGGGATTTCGTACGGTAGAATAGTTCAGATGAGTCATAGATACTGTGGTTGATTCAGGCTATTTCTACAGTGAAATAAAGTGGTGTGTAATGCATTATTACCGATGTCCGTGTGTTTGTACAATTAAAAGTTGAGAATGATACAACTTTCTTGATATCTCAGGAACGGGGAGGGGCGATAATAAGAGATTCATATTTCTGATTTCTGTCTTTTTGCGGAGGGGGCGTTTATTAGAAGGGGGTGTCAATTAGAAGGATTACGGTATATTGTAACCTCAGTAGTGAAGAGGCATTAATTCTAGGGGCAAGCAGAAATGAAGACGCTAGCTTGTCTCTGAAATTTACAGATTTTGAGAAAGTAGATCTGTTGAGACGATACCTTTATGCGTAATCTGATGTGTCTCCAGATCAAGAACCCCTAGAGATCTATATAGATTTTTATGATTTATGCTCCTGAATTTTCTAACAAATTAATGGCTAACTATGACCTTCGAACAAAAATTTCAATTGACTCAATATTATTCTTGAAGCTGCTTTGTTTGAGTTAGAGAAGGAAATTCGATTTGCTCTATTACGAGTAATCGGACCGCATTGTAGCTCCGACCAATCAAAGATTTCCAAGGACCTACAAAATTGTTGCTAAAGTGACCCTTATAGTTGAATTGTCCTTATGCTATTTTTGTTCCTACGCCAGCGTTATATAAATGTTACCAGAGAGCATGAATAACTTCACAACATCGACATGTCCTGACCGGGATATGAACCTAGGACATTGAGATTCGTAGTCGGAAGCTCTAACACTGGGCTACCAAGCTCAACAGTAAATGCTGGCTTTAAAACCTACTAATTAAATAATGAGTGAGTGAGTGAGTGAGTTGGTGTTTTACGCCCGTGCAACGCTATATAGGTTATTTACAGGCGATGAACATGAAAAAGGATGATAAAATGAACATGAAATGATGATGATAAATGAAATATGGGGATGGGGTGGGAAACAAAGGACCGGTAAATTTTGAAGAACCACAGGAAAAAGGGGAGAGGTGGGTAGGGTCGGAAAATTTAGCCTATGTGGTGCACTACTGGGCGGTCCACAAAGGGGTCTTTTACGTGCATGAAGCGTGGCACTCTCAACACACGTTGGCCCACTATGGTCGGCGGTCAGGGTTTCCGTATTATAGACCTGACAACCCCCGCGGACGAGGGCTACCCTATTCAGCCACCTAGGGTACACACTTGGTCGCTCTGTGGGCTGAGCACTGACCCGACGTCAGAATCCCAAGACCCTTAGTCGCCTCTTACGACAAGCTAGGCTCTGCTGTGGGCCTATTCGCCACCCGGGCCCCGTACGGGACGGGAGCAGCAACATGTCATATTTCGTCTTTTTTGCAGGACTGTCTTAACATCCGTCTTCTTAGCTTCTGGACTTTACCTTTTTTAGGAGGAGTTGCGGATAAGAGATGGGTACCCTGAAGTGTAACGGAAGGACGGACACCCCTATCACTATATACCCCCACTTTTGAGTACTTTTCGTTTTCAAGAGTTTTGAAACGGGAGATGTAAAACAAGACTTGATTAACATTTTAAAGTATATCGCTACTAGAAACTACCTGATATAATCCAGTAAAATAAGAAAACTTTAAGGGGATACGTTACTTTGGTCACCTATCTTACTTTTCAAAACAAATTTGCATAATGATTGGTAATACCATGACACATCGAAATATTTATTTGAAATAGGGGGTCAAGTTATTTCACTTTAAAATTATCCTCTTTGGCGGGAAATTTGCATAGAAGTAATGGGAAAAGATCAAATATTTTCAAAATTTTGTTATTCTCCATTGATTAAAACATTTTTTTTTCATTACTTTTCAACCAAAAACTAACACAAGAAAGTCCAAATATTTCTCTGAACAATGATATATATTTTGTCATGGGTCATGGACCATCTTTTTTCAAGAATTTACATCAAAGATAAACAATAGCGTTAAAGTTCAACGCTGTTCAAGTAAAATTGACGTTGCTTTTCAAATCGTAAATGGACGTTTTTCTGTTTCACAGGTAAAATTTATCGATAACGTCGTTTTTAACGTAACGTATCCCCTTAATACCTGATCTTGAACTTTATCACTTTCATCAAGTTCAAGATCAGCAAAATAATGTTCAGATTTTAGATTATATTTTTTGATGTATTTTTACTCTTGTAACAGGAGGGTCGGATGCGCCACACCAGGTGTGCTACATCGTCCCCTCGTGTCTGGCGAACTGTCTTGTACGGTTCGTCCGCAGGGATTGAGCTTAGGCAGAAGGCAATACTCCAAAGATGTTCAGATACTTTATTACATAAATACAAATTTTATCATATTGTTAATTCAACAATCAAGCCAAAAGAACATAATTTAAAACTAAAGAGTGTCAATGCAAGAAAGCTTACTTGCATAAATATGACACCCTTTGAAGGTCCAAAGGTAAGGACATAGATGCCCCATGGTTCAATTCGAACCCAGTACAAAATATAAATAAAACACTTCAATAGTTCAGTTCTCTTTTCAATGTGGTGCATCGGTTCCATAATAATGGCAAAAGTCCATAAAGTTCACAGTAATCATCACTTGAAATTGTCCTCAAATTGAAGTTAAATAATGTTAAAATGTCTCTTATAATTCTGGTAGAAATCCTTCATTGAAATTTTGTTGGAATATAAAAGTTTTCTCATCCAAGGAGACCATCAATATGATTATTTCATCACGCCCGTTACATTCCTCCCCTCTTAAGACTAAATTTGCTGAATGGAATGAAGCATCAATTAAGTCCAGAGAAAGCATCATCTTTACTTCTTCTGTTAATGACCATTCTCCTCAGTTCTTAGACTGGACAATAACATCAGTCATACCATGACACTATAGCAAAGGCTTTTTCAGCCTTATCAGTGTTAGAACTCATCAGCATCAGTGCTGCTAGCAGAAAGCAGACTAAACACACATTAAACATCTTGTCATAATGAATAGAGTATTTTTACATAAAGCTCAAACTGTAGTTTGATATAAACAGATGTGTTAAATATTTAACTTAGTCAGTAGGCACCGATACTAATATATTCTCAAGTCCTATTAACTTATAAAAGCTGAACTATGCAAATATCTCATAAAGTTTATGAACAATGTAATAATCCACTTAGATAATGAGACACCCTTGGTCTCATGCAACACAGTTGTCTAGATAAGATATACCCCTACTAATAATTTCGGAAGTCATCTTCTAACCTCTAGCAACTAACACATTCTCATCAACCATATGAGAATAACCACATCTAGTATTTAATTTAAACATATTTTATTGTCAAACAAACTAAGACAAAGGGATAGGACACAAGTTCTACAACTTAGAACGTCTTCTCCCATACAAAATACATACATTACATTTAACAGACAACAATAATTATACAACTGAAATAAGTTTTTTTATATATAATATGTACACCAAGGTAAATCATGACAGAGTTTGGTTGTAGAAAAAAAGGAAAGAAAGGAAACAAAAGAAAAAAAGAGGAGAAAATTTATAGAAGAATTTCACAATTTACGTCTGTAAAATTTGAAAAGAAAGATTGAAAAATGAAGTATCTGGTCTCTGGTCTAGTGTCGTTTGCAAATATTTAAAGACTATATTTATCATGAAAAACGCCCAGTGTCTTTTATGTATGTTTGTACGCTAATAAAAACCAAGGAATTTACATCATCGTTTCTGGTGCTATCTCCAAACAAAATAGTTTCCATTGATATAGGAACTTCCAGGTCATGTAAAGACTGTAACAGTACGGCTCTTTGTGGTTCGAATCGGTTGCAAGAAAGGAAAAAATGTGCCGAAGTCTCAACATTATCATTACAATCACACAATTCATCGTTTATAATATTCTTTTGAAAAAGATCATGTTTAAGAGCACTACACTTATTGCGTATTCTAGTGTGTATAATGTTTTGCATCCGGTGTCCCACATTAAAGTAGCATGGTGGTTTAGTCAACGTTCTATATTTTAGTTTTAGTTTTGATTTAAAAAGCTCGAAAGTTGGACACTCTCGAAGTGATGGGTCAAGGCTATTCCAAAGATTCAATGTACCTGGTAAGAATGAATGTTGGAAAAGGGAAAGTCTAGCAGACGGGATATTAAAATTATTTCTGTTTCTTAAATTGTAATTTGAAGATTCTGATACAAGAGTAGGCAATAAGTCAGTTAAATACTCTGGACACTGTCCGTTCGCCATTTTGTAAAAGAGATTGAGTTTTCTCTGTTCTCTTCTACATTTTAATGACTCCCAGCCAGTTTCCTTGTAAATGGATTCTATACTGCAATAGCAGCTTAGACCAGTTACGATTCTACCTGCCTCGTATTGGATTTTCTCAGTTCTATCAGAATTTGATTTTCCACAGTTATCCCATACTTCACACGCATATTCCAGAACAGGACGAATAAAAGTGAGATATATCTTTTCAAGATATTCTCTTTTCAGTTTAAATTTCAATTTACGTAAAACGTTTAATTGAACAGACGTCTTTTCTATGATATAATCAACATGTTTAGTCCATTTACAATCTGAACTAAAAAGTACTCCAAGATGTTTATGAATCGAAACTGGTTCTATGATGGTGTCTTCAAAACGAAAACTCACATTGACTGTTCTAGGAAAAGTACTAAAAACAACAATGTCAGTTTTATCTGGGTTTAATTTAACTTACCATCTTTTTGACCACTTAGAGATACTATCGAGGTCAGAATTCGTTAGATTAACCAAGGTAGTATCATCATGTGCCGAATGTCCAATAGATGTATCATCAGCAAATAATCTACACAAACCTATCATGTCATCAGCAATATCATTAACATATACAAGAAATAATAAGGGTCCCAAAACTGAACCCTGTGGAACACCAGCATGCAAAAACCCTATAGTTGAAGCAGATTCGTTCAGTACTACTCGTTGCTTTCTGTTTGAAAGATAGCTTTCTAGCCATCTGAGTAGCTTGCCCTTGATACCATATCTCTCAAGTTTAAACACTAATCCGCGAATCCAAACTCGGTCGAAGGCTTTACTGATGTCGCAAAATGTAATACAAGTCTTGTTACCCGAATCTAATGACAACAAGACATTGTGGTAAATTTCGATGAGTTGATGTACTGTAGACATTTTCGGTAAAAAGCCTGACTGGTATTTATAAAATAAGTCATTAGCAATCATGTGAAAAGTTCATGTACTGAACAATAATAACTGCGAAATGATAATGCAAAAATGCATTATACCAATAAAATGTGTATGCAATATGAAAATAAATATTCAAAAATGATATTTTTCTCTAGCTTACTGCTCAATGATCATAACACAATAAACTAATGTTTTACTGAAAAATCTATTCAAATGAAAATATACAAAGGAAAATCTCTGAAAAATTCGACTGAATCAAAAATGCAGTTATAGAATCTGAACATCAAATCTAACATACATAAAATACTAACATATATACATGTGATCACATAAAAAATAAAATAGAGCTCACTGAAATCTGAAAAATAGTTTTGCCAAAATTTGATGCCTGTGCACAGGTTCATCGCGTTGCTTCACATCTTGGAGTACTACCTAACTACCAAGTTTCATCTCAATCCCCACAATGGCCACCAAAAATGTAACAGGAGGGTCGGATGCGCCACACCAGGTGTGCTACATCGTCCCCTCGTGTTGGGCGAACTGTCGTGTACGGTTCGTCCTCAGGGATTGAGCTTAGGCAGAAGGCAATACTCCAAAGATGTTCAGATACTTTATTACATAAATACAAATTTTATAATATTGTTAATTCAACAATCAAGCCAAAAGAACATAATTTAGAACTAAAGAGTGTCAACGCAAGAAAGCTTACTTGCATAAATATGACACCCTTTGAAGGTCCAAAGTTACAAATACATAAACGCGGGTATGAACGGTTAATTTAGATATGCTATATATCGATATTTCAAGGAGTAACTTCTCATCAGTAGCATTTATATCAAAACATTGGAAGGTCAAATTCCAAAACTCTTGAAAACGAAAAGTACTCAAAACCAAAACGTTCGAACAAGGAAGCCAAATCCAGCACCGAGGTAGTCCGAGATTGCTCTGACGTCCTCGCCATTTTTCCAGCAAGCTGGTCCCACGGCACCAGCTTGCTGGAAAAATGGCGAGGACGTCAGAGCGACCAGCTTGCTGGAAAAATGGCGAGGACGTCAGAGCAATCTCGGACTAGCACCGAGGATATCGACCATGTGCAATACAAGGAAAGAAACCTGGTGTTTTAAACAATTTTGAATTTAATAAACGGAAATTTCAGCGACAAATATATTGGAAATTTTATGGTAAATCGTGTCAGACAAGTCTGACTACCAGGCTTGTGATTACCCTCGGGGACCTCTGGTCCACCAGCAGCGGTTATCGCCCAGTGGTTTCAAAATTACACTAGATGTGGTTATTCTCATATGGTTGATGAGAATGGGTTAGTTGCTAGAGGTTAGAAGATAACTTCCGAAATAGATTAGTAGGGGTATATCTTATCTTGACAACTGCGTTGTATGAGACCAAGGGTGTCTCATTATCAATGGCCACCAAAAATGTAACAGGAGGGCTTATCTCCAATACGCAGACAAGCCCCGCTGAAACTCGAAAGGTCTCAGTTTTCCCTCAAAACCTCCGGAATCTACAACCAGTATTGTGTAAGTTCATTTGTTATTTTCCTCATTGACAACATATTTGTTACCTTCGGAGGAGAGATTTTTCAACAACAAATCGGCATTCCAATGGGCACAAACTGTGCTCCTCTCCTCGCCGATTTGTTTTTATACTCTTACGAGACTGAATTTCTTCAGGGACTCGTAAAGAACAAGAAGATGAAAGAGGCAAGGTCATTTAATCTTACATTCAGATATATTGATGATGTCCTTTTTATCAATAACACTTCATTTGGTAGATGGATTCCTTCAATATACCCTCCGGAGTTGGAGATTAAAGAGACCACCGAATCAAATTGCTTCACGTCTTTCTTGGATTTGCACCTCGAATTTGACCCAGGTGGTCATCTCAGTACAAAAATTTACGATAAACGAGACGATTTTAATTTTAAAATTATTAATTTTCCTAATCTACAGAGCAATATACCTACTTCTCCTGCATACGGTGTTTATATTTCACACAACTTATTCGATATGCCAGAGCTTGCACACATTTCACAGATTTTTTGATCAGACACCGATTTCTTCGTGACCGACTTTTGGAGCAGGGCTATAAGAAAATACGTCTCATACGATCACTGAAAAAATTCTTTCTTCGTTATCAGCCGTCCCGTGCGGGGCCCGGGTGGCGAATAGGCCCGCAGCAGAGCCTAGCTTGTCGTAAGAGGCGACTAAGGGTCTTGGGATTCTGACGTCGGGTCAGTGCTCAGCCCACAGAGCCACCAAGTGTGTACCCTAGGTGGCTGAATAGGGTAGCCCTCGTCCGCGGGGGTTGTCAGGTCTATAATACGGAAACCCTGACCGCCGACCATAGTGGGCCAACGTGTGTGGAGAGTGCCACGCTTCATGCACGTAAAAGACCCCTTTGTGGACCGCCCAGTAGTGCACCACATAGGCTAAATTTTCCGACCCTACCCACCTCTCCCCTTTTTCCTGTGGTTCTTCAAAATTTACCGGTCCTTTGTTTCCCACCCCATCCCCATATTTCATTTATCATCATCATTTCATGTTCATTTTATCATCCTTTTCATGTTCATCGCCTGTAAATAACCTATATAGCGTTGCACGGGCGTAAAACACCAACTCACTCACTCGTTATCAGCCACTGGTAGAAAAGTTCAAAATTGAGTTAAAAGATATGATAGTTAATTGTTTTAATTAGTGTTTGACTGGTCTGCTGTACTGAGATGATCACCTCAATATCCCTATTGTGTCTCACAACTATGTTGTGATCTATGGTCATTACCGGATCCTAAGATCGCAATGGAAGAGGGAGGTTTGGCGCCATAAAACCTGGTTTAACCCACCACTTCTTTTGAAGTGCCTGTACCAAGTCAGGACCATTGCGATCTTTAATTCTTCTGGTTTTGTTTTTCTCTCAAATAAAAATTACAACAAAGTTCCAGACAAAAGCTTCTGTATTTTGTTCATGATATTTTTTATATCCTACATGTCCTATTATGTTCGACTTACATGACTTATAAAACCTAATTCCAAGAAAATTTTACAGTGTCACACTATCATTACTATTTTACGTAACTATATATTATGGGTTAAGCAACTTTTACAGTGTAACACTATTCTATGTAACTATATATATATTATGGACTTGAAGATCGCAATGGAAGAGGGAGGTTTGGCGCCATAAAACCTGGTTTAACCCACCATTTCGTTTGAAATGCCTGTACCAAGTCAGGACCATTCTCCGGTGTGACTGATTCGTTTTTGTCATTTTCTCTGGACTATGAGATTGATCATTCAAGTTCAGTAGTTTTGTTATTACCTTTATTCATGTTATTCTCTTTGAATTTGATGCAATGTGCAATTGAGACCGGTTCGTTCCGCTGGGATCTGCGTTAATCTACGCACTGGCAAACAGACGTGAGAATAGTAAGTTTTAGATATTTATTTAGTGGTTATGTGATTACAAAAATGATGTAAACAATTCAAATATTCAACATAAAAAAATCACCAAAAACGGTTATAAAATTTAACAACAGGTAGAGTTAACCAAAAAAAATATCAGAAAATTTGAACGACACTGGCACGGAATATCCGGAAGAACACGCTGTGGTAGAAGGGGCCGATTTGAAATAAAAACTTCTACATTTTAACGAATTGAAATGAAGCAAAAATACGAACTTAGAAAAACTTCTACATGATTTGAAAATTGCAAAGCTTATTTAATCGAAATGAAAATATAATTTAGTCATGGTAAACAGGGCTAGAATACCCTTTGGTCAGGCCGCAAGAACACTTACTTGCATAAAACGCCCGACAATTTTACTAGGAAGGATAAAATTGTAAGTTAACTGCTTTATCTAAAATTAATATTACTTTATTTGCAAAAATATTGTACCAGATGTACTTTATGCACAATAAATATGTTTTATACTTCTACTTAGTTAATATTATTGCCCATTTATAAAAAACATTTATAAAAAATAGACAGCATATCCAAAAATATAGTAAAGTCACCTTGAAAACAAATTTACCAAGGGAGAATACTGATGTGAATAGACTAATTACAAGTCTTCCGGTAAAAAAAAACTTTTAAATTCGAATCCGTGTCACAGTTCTGATCCGTTTCACCGTTGTGAAAAATAAGTTGTATCAACCAATCAAAAACAGTATTATAAAAATAGATTTGGCGGAATAAAAATTACTTCCGCTAACAATAACAGACAAAAATGTAAAAGATGCATCTTTGAACAAGAAAACCTATCAAACTGTTTATTACAATCAAAAATATATGTCACACGAGAGGTAAGGAATGTTACACACCCATTTTACATATTTAAACACCCGATCGTGAAGATAAACATATCGAAAAACGAAAAACAAACAGTGATCAAAAGCAACCCCTTTACATTCCTTCCCCCTCAGAACAAATTGTACAAAAAAAATAATGTGTTCTTAAATAAATACAACAAATTATTTATTAAATATTAATTCATCATAGAAAAAATAATTATAATAACAATACACAATAATACAATATTACAGCAAACAATATGAATAATAAGTCCATCCCCCTCAAAGTTTTTGAGTTTCCTAATTTCTTTTACAGCATGGCAGTCCAAAAGAGTCCGAAAGAGTTGAAGGTCCAAAGTTCCAAAAGAGTTGAAAATCCAAAAGTTAAAAAAGTCCAAAGAGAAGTTGAAATTTTAAACAAAGTGTTTCCATTTTTCTCGATCCACACCTTCTCAAATTTTGCATCAAACTGGACGAACACTCCGTGATGGATAGGGAACTTCTCATCGGGATCCGGGAGATGGATTGGAACCGGCTGTTCCAGGCAATAACGTTTCCTCTCTTCCTTGGCTTTGTCCCTAGCCTCCTCATTCACTTTAATAAACTTAAATGGCTTAGACCTATTGGGTGGAATATAGTTCTTATTTTTTATCGAAACTGATTCAAAAACGACTTCTGCTGCCTGAATTTTCGTGAAGTCATGGTGGGCCCAAAGATGTCTCCTTGCTGGGAACTTGGCATCGAATGTGCTACGGCAGTACTCAACAGGACACTGGAGCCTTAGATGATGCGCATGGTGGTACATCTTCCAGTGCCTGAAGTAGATCTCATACTTAGAGTAGGGTCCAGGGCTTGTACAGCCCTGTACAGCACAGACGGCATCTGATTTTATTGTCTGGAACTTTGTTGTCATTTGTATTTCCAGATCTCTCTGTCCTCATAATCATAAGAGGGCTTCACCCATGGTGCTACTGACAAATAATCTGACATTCTGTAATATATATGAAGTAAAATATACATGATATTTGTGTACATACATGTATATGTAAATAGTTATCATTTTGTTAAGTTAATACAATGTACATAATTTTGTATCATACATTTATATTTTACTTGTTCTTGATATAAGGTAGGACACCTTTTGGATCAACAAAATTTTTATTCGTAGGTTCTCTTGTTGTAACATTTTTAAGTTTAGTACAAGCCTCTGCTTTAGACATCTTATGAGATTTACTCAAATGTTGAATAAATTGATTGTTCTCAATGATTTGAGCATTACATTTTTGACATTGCAAAATCTTTACAGTTGCACGATGAATTTTTTTCAAATGTTAAATGTATGAGTTATATGTCTTGAAATAACGGTCATCACATCCTTCCACATTACATCTTGTGCCTTCAGTAGGCCAAATTTGTCTTAGATCTTGATCTAGAGAAGTAAGCTCATTTTCCGCAACACAAATATCTTATTCAGCCATTTTTTCCAATTACCTATATAAAGGAAAAAAAAACTTTTAACACCTGTCCTTTTTAAGCAAGCACCTTACAATTACTTAGCTACTTCATAAAGCCGGTACTTTATTTTTCCCAAGCTTAAATATTCAGCCAAAATAAATTAAAATTTAATCACATTAACAATTCCACCTGAAAATTACTATTCTTAACTTTGACCTACTTATTTTTCGGAAACGTTAGATAGCAACATTCAGAAAGCTAGACTATGTACCCTACTATTTTTTTTTTCGGCGAACCTATAAAATTCATACTTTTAGATATCTAACTTCCTCCACAATTTTCCTATTTGTCAATGTAACTAATTTCAACTTGTGCTTATTATCTCCCTTTGAACAGGAATGATTAATTCCTTTTACTTTTATGGCAAATGATTAGTATTTCTTTTAAGCATTACTTAACTCAAGATCATTGATCTTCTATTATTATTGTATATTATTTGTAAATCTTTGTTAACTTAACTAATTTTAATTGTACAATATTTTATGTATGGAAAGGTACATGTATTTAAAAATATTGAGACATACTTTCAAATGTTGATGTTTAAACTGTCATTGCATAAAGAAATAGGATGGGGTTACTTATTATAATTATCTGCTGATAACAAAAATGTCATTTATATACAATATTTACAAGTTCATAGTGTACTCTAACCCTATTTTTCCTGTGGTTCTTCAAAATTTACCGGTCCTTTGTTTCCCATCCCGCCCCCATATTTCATTTATCATCATCGTTTCATGTTCATTGTATCATCCTTTTCATGTTCATCGCCTGTAGATAACCTATATAGCGTTGCACGGGCGTAAAACACCAACTCACTCACTCACTCTAAGTAACATAAACAGCGCTCCCACTGGTAACCTTGCAAAACTAATTCAATGAGCTTTTCAAATGTAGCAGGGGCATTACATAATCCAAAAGGAAGAACTTTAAATTGATACAGCTTTTTATGTGAAGTAAAAGCTGTTTTCTCTTTGCTTTCGGGGGACATTTCGCGCTGCCAATAACCCGAGGTTAAATCAAGGGTACAAAACCACTTGTTGCCACCTAACGCGTCAAGGGAAGAATCTATACGGGGCAAGGGATAGGCGTCCTTTTTTGTAACGGAAGTAAGAGCACGGTAGTCGATACAAAAACGAATAGAGTTATCTTTCTTGGTCACAAACAGAATCGGGCTTGACCAGCTACTAGAGCTAGATTCAATTACATCGTTTTCGAGCATTTTCTGAATTTCCTTCTCAATGACTTCTTTTTGACTTATCGGAACTCTGCACGTATAGGTTTAGCCTCGCCGGTGTCTATTGAGTGTTTTACGATGCCAGTGCGCCCAAACTTTCCGTCAGGACCAGAAAAAATATCCTGATATTCAAAAATACATTTTGACAACTTCGCTTTTTAATGCTCACTTAATTCAGATGATGCATTTTCAACTAAACTTTTTTAAATGATCTGGCAAAACTACACTTTCACCAACTTCATCAGTGATTTCATTTTCTGTATTACTAACAGATTGAATATTTATAACCTCATCTAATTTTCCTACTAATGTATTCCTATTTAAGTGTATAGGATGTTTAATTAAATTTACAGCATTTACAAAAATCTGCCTATCATTTTCATGACAAAGAGTCCTTGCTACCATAAGTCCTTGTTTAGCTTAATCTTTTCTAGGTTCTAAAACTGTTGATGTGGATATTTTTGGCCCAAAAACATTGCCTTTTATGGTCAATTCTGACTCTGTGGGAATAACTATATGTTCATCTATTTTTATATGAGCACAAGCTGAAAAGGGCTCTTCATAGAGTTTTACTCTTTTACCCAACACCATCATGTATGAACGTGCCATAAATACAGCTACATCATATTTTTTTTCCGAAGTCCATCCCTAAAATGCCTATTGTTTCATACATATCAGCTACTATGAATTCTTGTATATAAACCCTATTTGATATAGTTATTTTAAGCTTAATTTGTCCGTAGACGTTTATTTGGTTTCCATCTACAGTCTTCAGAGTCGTTTGAACCCTTTTAAGATGTTCCGTAGACAACCCCAATTTATCTAACAAGATTCTAGATATTATACTTCTTTCAGCTCCACAATCTACTAAAAATTTGAAAGGGTTATTTTGAATTTTAACTTTAGCAAAAAGACAATTTTTATCAATTGCATTTAATCTAATTTCTGGCCATATTAATAAATTATCCTCTTGGACTGACTCTTCGGCCTCAGACTCAGTCCTTTCTATTTTTAGTCTTCCTTATTTCCTGTTTTACTTGACCCTGGCTGAGGTTGTCTTTGACCAGCCTTGCAAAACCTAGCTATGTGGCCATTTTTACCACAATTCCAGCATTCAATGCTTGAGTTTCTGTATGAATTTGACCTATATTTTGAAGGGTTTGACATTTGAGTAACTTTTTCAGTTAATGTTTCTAGACAATTTTCAAAAGATTTAATCATTTCTTTCATGTCATTGCCTTTTTCATGAGTTTCTGTCTTAACATTTGTATTTTCCTTTATAACTTTTTCAGCCCTATTTGCATTGTGACTTATGGCATTGATAGAATATGGAACTTCGTCATTCAATTTTGGCTTTCTAGGTAGAGCTTGTTGAGCATTTATAAATGCTTCGAATTCTACTGCATGAGCAATAGCGGTTTCAAGGGTCTGCGGTAGCTAGAATAATGTAGCTCCTTTGACATCTCTGATTAGGCCTAATCAGAGATGTCAAAGGAGCTACATTATTGTAGCTAGGGTCTGCGGATGCGCGAATTGAACGTGTTTTTCTATGTCAACGTTACATAGTCCTAATATAAATTGATTGACTAACATTTCTTCTAAAACATTGCTGGAGCCATCATAAATTCATAAGACGCCGTAACGCATATCCATAATCATATAGACTTTCTCCTGGTTTTCTTTTTCTTGTTCTTAACTCGCACCGATAAGCAGTTACTCTTTCGCGCGGATTAAACCGTTGTGCTAATGTATCTCTTAAAGCAAAATAATTGTTCACGACGGAGCGAGGTAGATCTCCTAAAAGTTTCTGCGCAGTACCGCTTAAACTCATAGATAATTGTTGAGCTTTTTCGTAATTATCCCATCCATTCCATTTTGCAGCTTGTTCAAAATGAACTATGTAATCACGCCAATCGACGGATTTGCCATCAAACTTATCGGACTCCTTCTCTTTTCGATTACAAGTATAGGATCTTAGATCTGGCATATGACTTCTATTATCAGAACGTAAAGTCCTGTAAGCATCTGCCAATCTATTGCTTCGCGTCTTCGGAAAACTTGTGTGCATTGTGCTTTGATCATTACCATTTGTATATTGTGGTTTTGGTGTACTATGATAAACGTAATCACGATTGGTTTGATCTATGGGCGCGTTTTCTGCTCGGGTCGCCGTTGGCAAATCGTCTTCGTATTGATCAGACAGAGCCCTTTGGACCCTTTCTCTGAACCATTCTGGTGTTTTCAGATCAGTATTTATAATTCCCTGTTGATATTCGGGCGTCTCGGGAACAGTTGTAACGTTTTCTGTGTTTTCTCGACCGGACGAGAAGCTTACTACTTTCGCTGGCGTTACGTTTCTAAATAATGTCTTTTCAAATTGATTAACTTGCTCTTCATATTCATCCCTTTCTATTTCATAATCATCTCCTTCGCGTTCTGCATCTTCATCACCGGGTGAAAATTCATAACTTGTTCCATACCTATCAGCCATTCCCCTATTTATTTTGATATTTTATTTGACTTATTTAAATTCGTTTGTTTTGTTTGTTGTTTGTTTTATGTCCAGTCAACAATATTTCAGTCATAATCAGGACAAGAACTAATTGAAAAAAAAAACAAATTGAATTGTGTAGACCCACACAGGAAACAGCACCCATAACACAGACCCATGCATGTCATGCGAAAAAGGGCCAATGTACGACCACAAACCAGAAGGAAAACGAACCAACTCACAAGACAGGCCAATGTATCCTCAACGCACCATAGGCCAATGTACCCAGAAAGCGACGAAATATCTCCCCAAAAACTTCACACAATCTGGAACCCTTACCTTTGGTGACCAACAATGAAGAACACTTACCTGAAATGAGGTCATACTAGTTAGAACACTTACCTAAGTGGAATATAGCCAACCCTTACCCGATTTCACATAATCAACCCTCATCCGTCGAAAATACAATGATGAATCCTGATTGGACCTACACACACTGAAAGAGAAACGTGGGGGTGGGGTTAGGAAACAAAGGAACTGTAAATTTTGAAGACCACTGGAAAAGGGGAGTGATGGGTAGGGGCAGAAAATTTAGCCTATGTGGTGCACTATTCGGCGGTCCACTAAGGGATCTTTTACGTGCATGAAGCGTGGCCCTCTCCACACACGTTGGCCCACTATGGTTTGCGGTCAGGTTTTCCGCATTATATCCTGACGACCCCGGCATTCATTATGACAGGGCTGCCCCATTCTACCAATTGGAGCACACATCCCAGTCGCTTTATGGGCTAAGCGGCCTGACCCCGATGTCAGGTTTCTGAGCGCTCTTTAGTGGACTTTTACCGACAAGCTTAGCGCTGCTGCGGGCCTATTCGCCACCCGGAACCCGCACGGGTTAAATTCAACTTTATTTAGAGAAATTTAAACTGTTTTGCCAGTGAATAAACTTGTTTCACACAGATCCCCACAATGGCCACCAAAAATGTAACAGGAGGGTCGGATGCGTCACACCAGGTGTGCTTCATCGTCCCCTCGTGTCTGGCGAACTGTCGTGTTCGGTTCGTCCACAGGGATTGAGCTTAGGCAGAGGGCAATACTCCAGAGATGTTCAGATACTTTATAACAAATCCATACATTTACACAAATTGTTAATTCAACAATGAAGCGTGGCACTCTCCACACACGTTGGCCCACTATGGTCGGCGGTCAGGGTTTCCGTATTATAGACCTGACAACCCCCGCGGACGAGGGCTACCCTATTCAGCCACCTAGGGTACACACTTTGTCGCTCTGTGGGCTGACCACTGACCCGACGTCAGAATCCCAAGACCCTTAGTCGCCTTTTACGACAAGCTAGGCTCTGCTGCGGGCCTATTCGCCACCGGGCCCCGCACGGGACTATGGGACAAGAGAAATGACATTAGAAAATGGAGAGGAAGTAATAATCCCAGATGTTGTCAAGACTGCCTGTCATTCAATAATGGTGAATATGTACCAGTCTTACTGCCAAGAAGAAAACTTTATCCCATTGTCTAGATCTACATTGTTCAAGATTCTTATACCATGTTCTGCAGCAAAAAAGAAAAAAATCTACACTGACCCGACGTCAGAGTCCCAAAACCCTTAGTCGCCTCTTACGACAAACTAGGCTCTGCTGCGGGCCTATTCGCCACCTGGGCCCCGAACGGGACCAAATGCTTATGAAAAAGGTATTATTGACAAAGATCTGCAAAAGAATTTGTATTCAGGACTTTTGCAAGGGAGTGAGTGAGTGAGTTGGTGTTTTACGCCCGTGCAACGCTATATAGGTTATTTACAGGCGATGAACATGAAAGGATGATAAAATGAACATGAAATGATGATGATAAATGAAATATGTGGATGGGGTAGGAAACAAAGGACCGGTAAATTTTGACGTCCACAGGAAAAAGGGGAGAGGTGGGTAGGGGCGGAAAATTTAGCCTATGTGGTGCACTACTTGGCGGTCCACAAAGGGGTCTTTTACGTGCATGAAGCGTGGCACTCTCCACACACGTTGGCCCACTATGGTCGGCGGTCAGGGTTTCCGTATTATAGACCTGACAACCCCCGCGGACGAGGGCCACCCTATTCAGCCACCTAGGGTACACACTTGGTCGCTCTGTGGGCTGAGCACTGACCCGACGTCAGAATCCCAAGACCCTTAGTCGCCTCTTACGACAAGCTAGGCTCTGCTGCGGGCCTATTCGCCACCCGGGCCCCGCACGGGACCTTTTGCAAGGGAAAAACTAATTGAAATGCCAATATAAGTTTAATGTTTCTTTAGACTCAAATTGTGCTGACCATTGCATTCAGTGGGCATTAAGTGATCCTAAAGATAACTGCTATCATGTAGAATGTGCTCATCATCATGAAACGCACTGCAGACAATGTAATTTTCTCGTGGAGATCATATCCAAGTTTAATGAAATTCCGCTAGCTGAAGATTATGTCAAAGATGTGTCTGTTGCACAGCTTCATATTGCAAACTGGAAAGGTCATATTCTCCGTACTGTTAACCAGGATAGAAGTAGAATTGAGCACATTGACAACCTATTGCTTACTCAGATGCTCATTGTTATGGAATGGGCAATGACGTTTTTGCCCTAACTTCATAGAGAGAAGCAGTCTAATTGGTTCGGACAAAAAGGCATATCCTGGCATGTGGATTTGGCTGCCTTGTTCAAACGTTTTGGTTTTGAGTACTTTTCGTTTACAACAGTTTTGGAATTTGAACTTCCAATGTTTTGATTTAAATGCTACTGGTGAGAGGTTAGTTAGTTAGTTAGTTAGTTAGTTATTGCTTTACTCCCAAGCAGCGCGATTTCGGCTATATCCGGGAGATGAACATGAACGTGGTGATACAATGAACATGAAATGATGATGAAGTGGAGGAAATGGGGACACAAGGCCAATCGGGTAGGAAAGTTTTGACTGCCACTGGAAAAAGGAGTGAAGGGTAGGGGCGGGAAATTTTGCCTCCTGCATGGGGATCCTACGGGTCCTACTCTTCCCGAGACCTGCAGCAGGGTTCTTTAACGTGCGAGGAACGTGACATTTTTCCCAACACGATGCACCACTATGGTTTGCGGTCAGGTTTTCCGCATTATCACCTGACGACCCCGCATCTCTCGATGTCAGGGCTACCCCATTCAACCACCTGGGGCACACATCCCAGTCGCTTTGTGGGCAAAGCGGCCTGACTCCGATGTCAGGTTTCTGAGCGCTCTTTAGTGGACTTTTACCGACAAGCTTAGCGCTGCTGCGGGACTATTCGCCTCCCGGGCCCCGCACGGGACCTGATGAGAGGTAACTCCTTGAAATATCGATATATAGCATATCCAAATTAACCGTTTATACCCGCGTTTTTGGTATTTGTTATTATGTAGCTGTTTGCATGTACAAGACAGACATTGAAGTAAAGGTGGGTATGCATATGTACTTGTATGTAAAGAAAAAGTACATATAAAAAGTTTTTGTGTTCCTTTTATTTAGCTGTCATGAAATAGGAAACACACATACTTTAAATTTTACATTCATGCGTTCATATAGTATGCATATGTCAGAGCACAAAAAAAGTTGAATATTTTTAATTAATTGCCCACATTTATCCATTGATATGTTTACCTCACTAACATATCCATATCCTTCGTTCTTTTGCAGTATACCTGAATCGGTTCGGTATGCAAGACTTGCTGAGGAAGAATAATGTTTTGATTTTGGTGCTTTTGATGCTATGATGTTATTAAGGCTTTCGTTTGCTTGAGAACTGGACAAATTGGAATGTTTCTTTGATGTTATTGATGGGTTTTCTAAAAATAATTTCTCCAATGATTTACGTAATTCATCTGATGTTAGGTCTTTCCCATGTGGCAGATTATATTTTTTATATCCACACCATGATATCTTACAGTTGTAAGGTTCACCATACATGTGTTAAATCATTGCCGTAAATAATCCATTTTCCATTCCATCAGGATCACCATTGTTTTGATCAATTAGAAAAGAAAAGTTTTTCAATATTGAGTTAAGCATGTTCTCCTTGACTGTGTTGATCTTGCTCCAATTCGTATGAAGTATTTCAACTGTGCATCCATGCACGATTTGTTCAGCGGCATCCCAGCCGATGCCATTTTATCATTTTTAAAAGAAACTGGTCAATACTCAAAATTATAATTCTTGAAATAAAATCACCATTTGTAAGTCCTTTTGTTGCTATATTAATTAATCCTTAGCTCGTTTTAGTTTAGTTCTATTCTTGCTATTGCTGTAATTGGTTTTATTTTTTAGTGTGTTTATTTTAAATGTTTATTTTATCTATTTATTTTAAAGTCATAATGTTTGTTTTATCTACGGTCTTTTGACTTTGTTTTATATCAACGTGTTATTTACATAATTATTTCAACCTGTTTATGTCCCGATGATGGCTGCAATATCGCCGACGGGACATTAAACAACTAACAATCAATCAATCAATCAATATTGAGTTAATAACCATTTCTGATAGCTGTATATGTTGACTTTTCAAAGCATACAATTTTTTTTATAATGTTCTTTTTAACATGATCTCTGTCACTTGTCTTGGCCATATTTGAATCATGATACATCTTTTTTAACCTATTTAAACCATTTGTATCATCATCGCCAGCTATTTCTTCCACCCCTTTTTTCTTCACGTCCATTATCATTTGAACTAGCCTTAGC